>JAVQJD010006090.1:0-34745 GCA_036023655.1 Nannoperca australis
GTAGAGGCCTGGCAGAGCATCACCAGGGATGAAACCCAGCGTCTGGTGAAGTCTATGCGTTCCAGACTTCAGGCTTTAATTGACTGCAAAGGATTTGCAACCAAGTATTAAAAAGTGAAAGTTTAATTTATGATTGTTTAGTTTGTCCCATTACTTTTGGTCCCTTAAAAAGTGGGCGGCACATATAGAAACTGTTGTAATTCCTACACCATTCACCTGATTTGGGTGTAAATACCCTCAAATTAAAGCTGAACGTCTGCAGTTTAAGCACATCTTGTTCGTTTCATTTCAAATCCATTGTGGTGGTGTTTAGAGCCAAAAAGATGAGAATTGGGTCGATGTCCCAATATTTTCTGGACCTGACTGTATATCAGAGAGGCTGGTCCTGGTTCATCTTAAAACCCACCTAGCACCCACACTGGAACCCCTTTAATTCATTCACAGCAATTTTAGAGCTACACTCTGCCTTCTACCACCTGTACAACCGAAACATCTATGTGAATGCTGTTCATCTACTTCAGTTCAGCATTAAACATCATCATCCCCTCCAAACTGATCAACAAACTCAGTGACCCTGGCATCAACTCCTCCCTCTGCAACTGGAACTTGGTTTTCCAAACCAACAGTCTGTGTCCTCTCCTGCACACCTGTACAAATTTACAATACCATTATCATGTTGGCAGATGACACAATGATGGTTTGCTTACAAGTAGGAGGTCCAGCACCTGCTGGTGTGGTGCACCAGAAACACCCTGGCCCTGTATACCAAGAAGACCAAAGACATAGTCAGTGACACATTTCACCCCGGCCACAGTCTGTTTGTCCTCCTCCCCTCTGGGACTTGCTACAATAATCTCCAATCTTGGACCAGTAGGTTCAGGAGCAACTTCTTTCCCTCAGCTGTCACCTTGCTGAACTCACATGTACATGTACATACTGTTCATACTGTATAAGCCTTGCATTTTTATTTCACACCTTTTTTACTGTTAATACTGGTCACACTGTGTAGTGTATTACTATCTGTATACATTACTTTTTGCACCTGTTGTTAGATACTAAACTGCATTTCATTTCCCCAGAACTCCATACAATGACAATAAAGTTGAATATAGTCTACTTCGGATTGGTACCAATGGAGCCATACTTGTTGATCCCTAGTTGATCAGCACCTGTATCTGAGTATTTAAGGCTGGTCTTGAAACAGTGCTCTAATGTGGCAGAGTGCCAACATGCCAAAGGGACCATCTGGCGTCTTTCAGAGAAAGAGTTCTTCTTCATCAACCAAAATCCACCTGGCTCCATCGTCTTCCATTTTTCTCCATTATGTTCACTGCTGTAAATGTCAATATCAAGGAGGGTTCACAGATTATTCCAGTTACCCCCCACTGTTACACACCCACACACGCTCACCACCCTAACCACCCCACCACACACAAATACACATCAGTGGCAAACCTATGCTTTACTAATCAGCTTAGCATTTTCTTGCTCTGTCTCTCACCCCACTTGTAGTGTAAGATTGATATCTGATTATATAGGGTCACTCATCCAGATGGATCCACGTTCAGACACCACCCACCCTACACAACACCTGACCTCTGACCTCCTGTGGTGTTGCCATGGAAACCGGTTCTGTGGAGATGAGGAGGGCGGGGATGGGGAGGTTGGGGAGAACCCATGAGGAGGAGCGGGGGGGGGGTAGCTGTGTTTGGTGTTACGGGCCAATATCATGGCTGGTTAAGCTCCATGAATAGAGAGTGAGCCTTGACCGTCTCAAACCCCCATGCCCCACTGTCTCTTCTCTGTGTCTTTTCTTGGGTACTCTACCTCTCTCATCCTCCTCTGTCTGCTCTCTTTCTTTCTCCTCCTTTTCTCTGGTCTGGTGCCAGACAGATGGTTCAGAACACAAACATTTGTCTAAAGTTTAAAGAGCATCCCTTAACTCTCTAATAAATAAACTGAAAGAAGGAGGTTTTATAAATAAGACATGTTCTTTGTGAGTACAGATGCACTTCCATCCATTGCATTTATATATAATAATACCGGTTCTTTGCCAATTTTGAGACTGGCACACTCTCAAATTCTTAACAAATGGGTTACATACATAACATTGTTGGAGCAGTTTTTTTATAACTTCTGTATTGTTTTTGTAGTTTTCATTACAACTGGTTGTCATACCCTTGCACTCACCAAAGTAATTCAGATCCAACAAAGTCAGACAGGGCAAGAAAATTTGCAGACAATCCATCCAGATTATCTCAACCAGTGATCTGAGATCACTGAGAATACAGTATGGTAGAGAGATAATTACATATCCACATAGGATGAAAAAAGTCCAATAATTTACCAAGACTAAGTCTACAGATATTCTAGCTGTATTTGGGCAGTACTTTGAGCTAAATGCAGCATGCTAACATGCTAATACTATGAAAGTATTTAGCACATTAGCATGCTAACACTTACTACTTCGCACTAAACACAAAGTTAAATTTCCAAATGTTTGGGCATAAATCAAAGTATTAAGCAAAGTGAAAGTTTGACTTAATAGTGGCACTAGAAGAAAAGTGAAGGGATCCCCTAAGATATTATAATTCAACCTGAGAGGACCATGCATTTGTGTACCAATTTTTGTTTCTGAAACATTAGGATTCATCCTCTGAATATCTGTATCAAATGTCACGGCAATCTGTCCAATGATTGACAAGACATTTTACCAAAAGCCAAAAAAACATTGACTTGTTGGTAGTGCTAGATGAACAGTCAATCACCCAAAATGATTAGGATTCACTGTACAGGCACCATGGATATGCACTTAAAAATCTAATAAAAATAATACATTTCAAACATGGGTGGTCAAACCAAAGAGCAAGAGGTCAACTCCTCTAAACCACTTTAGGTAACATTAAAAATATCAGTAATAATGGCTCATTGGTGGCATTCACAACTACACTAAGCACAGTAGGTCATTGCTTTTTCCCACTAATAATTTCCCTCTCAGGTTTTTGTTATATAAGTATATATAAGTATTTAAAGTTTATATCTGAAAATCATATTTTCCCATTAAATTGTCATAGCAGAATGATCTAAATACTACAGTAACCATTAACCTTGGTCACCATTGGTGGAAATCAAAAATGCCTTGTTGTGAACAAACCATGAGACTAGTTCTGGAAGTGAATCAAGTTTCATCAAAACCTTGAAATGCTCCAATTGTCAGTCACCTAACGCTGTTTATGCAGAAAATTAACTGGACTCACTTTCGTAACCATGAATGCCTGAAATATCTCGATTACTGATTGGAATGATGGCTACAAAAACTAGACCCAAGTTGTCTGAATGAAATTTCCCTTTCAGTTAAACAAAGCGATTAAACAAAGGTTCTCTGTAGCACCATATAGAGCTGGTTTGACAAATGGTGATGTAAAGAAGTCCTATAATTTATCACAATTAGGAGTATTAAAACAATTAGAGAACCAGAATGGTTCATTTACTGTGATTTCCCAGCATGATATGCCACTCCACTAACCAAGGCACCCTGGAAGAACCCTCCTTCCTCTGTGTGTAATTTGTGTAGAAGAGTGATGACTGTTAGATGTGTCTGTGATTCTTGGGGGTGAATATTTAACTTACATGTGGTGTCTAGCTACAGAATAAAGGAATTGTAAAGATGACACATTTTACATAAGGAATTAGCCTTTTTAAATATACCCATAAACATCATTACAGAATTTCAAGCCAAAAAACTTCTCAGATGGACCTTCTATTTTCCCCCATGCAGTGCACCCACACATGGAGGCTAACAGTAACAGAGAAGTGTTGACAACAGCCTCCTTGGTAAATATTGAATTTAGCCAAGCAGGCTCAGTCTAATCTCCCAGCATGCATTGGGCTGATGCTCTCTTATCCAGATGGACAGCTTTGCTGGGAGTTATTTGGTAAACAGCTCTCATATGTTCTACTATGTTGCAATCCAGACAAATACATGAATAACTGAGCCAACAAGTGGAGCCAAACAACTTCTTCTACCTCAAGTCCTGTTTTAAAAATATTAGTTTATTTGTAATAATACAGTATAGTTAACTATTTAGTTATTGCAATGGAACTTCAGCTTCTTTGATGCTTGAAAGGTACACATACTAAAATAATGACTGTCTAGGTTCTCATCTCCTGGTAGGTGATGCTTCAGTATCAGTACACCAACATACAGTACTGTACATACAGAATGAACACCTAGAGGCAGAAGTAGCAGCTGAGATATTCCCCTAGATAATTACCTAGAGCCATGCAGATTGTGGTGGTTTAATTTGTGAGTTAGTCCTTTCTGCCGTCACTTTGCTATCTTTCCATTGGCAATGACTACAGTGCATTCAGAGAGTATTCACAGCTTCACTTTTTCCACATTTTGTTATGTTACAGTCTTATTCCAAAATGGAATAAATTCATTTTTGTCCTCAGAATTCTACACACAACACCCCATAATGACAACGTGAAAAACGTTTAAGATATTTGCAAATTAAAAATAAAAAACTAAGAAATCACATGTACATAAGTATTCACAGCCTTTGCTCAATACTTTGTTGATGCACCTTTGGCTGCAATTACAACCTCAAGTGTTTTTGAATATGATGCCACGAGCTTGTCACACCCATCTTTGGGCAGTTTGGCCCATTCCTCTTTGCAGCACCTCTCAAGCTCCATCAGGTTGGATGGGAAGCGTCGGTGCACAGCCATTTTCAGATCTCCAGAGATGTTCAATCAGATTCTAGTCTGCGGTCTGGCTGGGCCACTCAAGGACATTCACAGAGTTGTCCTGAAGACACTCCTTTGATATCTTGGCTGTGTGCTTAGGGTCGTTGTCCTGCTGAAAGATGAACCGTCGCCCCAGTCTGAGGTCAGGAGCACTCTGGAGCAGGTTGTCATCCAGGATGTCTCTGTACATTGCTGCATTCATCTCTCCGCAGGTCCTTCCTTCCTGCAGCAGTCAGACTGTACAACCACCATGGACCCTGGTAGACCACTACACAAACTGCTATTACCACACTGGCTTGCAATACTGTCTTGCAATACCGACAACAATGTGCAATATATAGATATATACACTTTCATAGTATAATATAGTTACTACTGGCTGCTATTTCCCCTGCACAAAATTTATTTCAGTACTTATTACCTGAGAAGTGTGACTGCATGTCATTACATGTACTTGTTTTACCATGTTACTTTTTATGTTTTAATGAATTTATTTTTCTCACTTACACTTTTGCCGCAACAATGTAAATTTCTCCATTGCAAGACTAATAAAGGTTTTGATTTCTGATTCTGATTCTGATTCTCCACTCTCCACAGAGGAATGCTGTAGCTCTGACAGAGTGACCATCTGGTTGGTCACCTCCCTGACCAGGGCCCTTCTCCCCCGATCGCTCAGTTTAGACGGGCTCTAGGAAGAGTCCTGGTGGTTCTGAACTTCTTCCACTTACGGATGATGGAGGCCACTGTGCTCATTGGGACCTTCAAGGCAGCAGATATTTTTCTGTACCCTTCCCCAGATTTGTGCCTCGAGACAATCCTGTCTCGGAGGTCTACAGGCAATTCCTTTGACTTCATGCTTGGTTTGTGCTCTGACATGCACTGTCAAGTGTGGGACTTTATATAGACATTATTATATAGACAGGTGTGTGCCTTTCCAAATCATGTCCAATCAACTGAATCTAACACAGGTGGACTCCAATTAAGCTGTGGGAACATCTCAAGGATGATCAGTGGAAACAGGATGCACCTGAGCTCAATTTTGAGCTTTATGGCAAAGGCTGTGAATACTTATGTACACGTGATTTCTTAGTTTTTTATTTTTAATACATATTGTGTATATTGGGTATTGTGTGTAGAATTTTGAGGACACATGTGAATTTAGTCCATTTTAGAATAAGGCTGTAACATAACAAAATGTGGAAAAAGTGAAGCGCAGTCAATACTTTCCAGATGCACTGTATGTAGCTGCATTTATGTATTTCATTGTTGCCTTGTTAGTATTTTGCCAGACTGGATTATGATTGCTTTTTTATGTATACTATGTATGCTCTGCGTATTGTATGGTTTTGTGTTGTATGTTTAAATCAGAATCTGAAGATTTAGCAGAATGTTGTCTTGTTTAGTACATATTTTATTAACATGAATATTCAATTTATTAGACTTAGGTGTGCTTCTGTGCTACAAGTACTTGATAATTTAGCATAATGACATTCTGTATTATAAGTTAATAACATATCCCCTTACTATTATTGGTATGCAAGCTTATAAACTGCTTCAATTTGTTTTCAGTTCAATCTTATTTTCTTTCAGGTTGACAATGTAACATTTATGTAGCGACTACATGTGAAAAACTCTCCATGTTATGAGTCATATTTCTCTAGAATTTCTACCTTCACTCCTATAGCAGTGAATTAAATTTCACATGTGGTCCTCACAGCAATAAAAAAAAAATCTACTGCAACATCTCTCCAAGATCAATCCCCAGATGTCTGTGTTGTCACTTTTTTTTTTACTACTTTCTATAGAAATAAATAGTCCCGATATAAACTGTGAAACAGATATTGCGGCTGGAGAATTGGCATTGCATGTGAAGATAAGACTGGTTTCTGTCATATCATTGTTAGGTAACACAATTAGCCTGAAGGGCCTTCACTGGTGGCCTGGTGTGTGTTGGGAGATGCTGACTGTCTGCTACTCATGATTAAGATAGACATTGAATATGTGCCCTGTTCCTTATATCAAATGTGTGCACACTGATTCTATCCTGTAAAATGGAGACACTGTGTCTGACCTGTTAATGACATCTCATATGACGTGCTGTAAAATGATATTAGGAAATAAAATCTGGAGACAAGGTAAGATACCTTAGGTTTTTGGTGGAGATTGTATACACTTGTGGCTTCTCTGTAATAAAGTCTTCTTTGATGTCAGAATTGTGTACCACTAAATACACAAGTAAGGACACTTTGGGCTAAACAAGTTTCATTCTTCTATTCATCATAATGAAGATTAGACAGAATTACAGATTTTCCTCATCAGACGTCTAATATATCTGAATAAAAAAATGTATCTACCTTTAAGTGAGAAAGCGCAAATATTATTTTGGAATTTAGGAGAACTTGGGGCAGTAAGCCTGTGTCTGATCAGGATCTATTTCACTGTTCTGGGTCTTAAAAGATATGTAGTGGGTCACCATGATGTCTCCTGGACCAGAATACAAACATATATAACCAATCTCAACCACAGACTTTTTGTAAAACAACTTCTCTATAATTTAAGTTCATATGATTTAAGGAAACATCTTGTTTATTTTTAAACTTTTAGTCTACAATTAAAGAAACTTGCGTCTGTTAAAACTGTGTATGAAATGTCTTTAATTGAGCATGTTGTGCATTTGACAATAAAGTATAATTTACACAAAAACTATATTTGTGCAATCATCTTTTACTCTTATAAATACATTACGTAACTCTTTCAGTCACTAAGAAAAACCAGAATGCTTTTTTAATTTCAAGAACTTGAGGACAGAGATGTTTACTGGGTGAGTAAGAAAAATAAAAAAATAAGACAAATCATTCTGGATGAAGTAAAACAGTAATTAAGGTTGTCGTTTCGTCACATCAACTGCTTGTTAAAAGTGGAGAGAAAAGCAGATTTTTGCTGCAGCAGAAGCATTATGTACTGCCTCATGGACATTCCTGCCAAGGTTGAAATTTCCATTGCTAATATGAACTTTGCATAAGTGCTTATAAGGGTAGCGCCGATTCAGCCTGGTTATTGTTTTTCCACTAAAGTAAAGCAAAGCTGAGAAAATTCCTGGGTAAATATAAACTTTGCTTAAGTACTTATGTGGCTGTTTTCTCTCTCCCATATGGCAGCCAAAGGCACAAAGCCTCGGGGGGAATACCAAGCAGCTCAGCTAAGCTCCATTCCCCATCCACTAGACAAAGAGACAGCTCTTCAAAGCAGTGCTAGGCCTTTAAACAGTTAACAGCAGTGAGCACTTTTAAACATGAGTGTTTGAGAATACTTTATACACCACTAAACCCTTAAAGATCTCCCACACTCCTGCTCACTGCCATCAAAAGAGAAATTGACAAGATGAACTCATGACTATATCCTGAGCTTAGTTTCATTTTCTTTCCTCATTACCTACTTATGCAGACTGTTTTTGTTTGTCTAATAACTTGTCTTGTCTCTAACTTGCTGACTTGCATACTTCCTCTATTCTATTTCTGACCATTACTTCTTTTGCTCACCTGTAACAAAACCCCCCACTTATGCTACATATACCATTCACATATAATTGTTTAATGTTGTGCAAATTGTTGCCTTTTTATACAATTTCCCAAAATATAAATTCCATATATAATGAGCTGTTCCTAAACAACACACTTTTTAAAGACATCTCCTCCTATTGTTGGCCAAAGCAAGGTATAATTCTTTGTAGATTCTTTGTTATAGTTTTAGAGTTATTAAGGTTTTAAAAACAATTCCATAGACATCCATTGTATTTATCTCAGGAATTGTATGCAGTACTAACTCCATTCAAATTGTGAATGCGCTCATTATGATATTACTTATGAGTTATTATGAATTATATAATGCATGAAAATAACTCAGCATCTGTATGAAATACAAACTTATTTAATTTTAAACTATAATTAAAATGTCAAAATGTTCAGTATTGCAAACTGATCAACTGTGAATACGCTTGTTATGATATATACATAATGCATTAAAGCCTTAAGAGGCCCATTCACATCTGCTGCATTTTTAACACAGTACCTGTATACAGCACAAAATTGCATAAAAATTTCATAAGGCTCAGTATTAGACATTGATCAATTGTGACATAGCTCATTATGGTTTTATGCACTTTTGTAAATTATTATGAGTTTTATATATATATAAATATATGTATATATTTTGCACTTAGGATTTTATGTTACATTTAGAACTGGTGGAATGTCGATTGCACAGAAAATATGTACAAGCTGGTAGGCATAAGGCATCACTGTTTATGTGTAAGTATAATTGCTGTGAGCAATTTAAGCAACAAAGGGAGATTTAAGAGTCCAGGTCTTGCTGCTGCACGGCATTATGGTGGGAGTGTGAAGTGTTATCATTAGTAATGTTATTAACACCTTCTCCACAGGGGCAATAGGGGGTAGTGCTTTGTGTGATTGTGTGTGTTTTGTGTGTAAGACAGAAAAGAGACAATTACGTAGTGGAGTTGAAGGGGGGGGCCTCTTTTGTCATTCTCACTGAAGCCTGTGATATTTAAGAATGATGGTGTGTTGCATTTGTTGCAGCGGCACTTCCTCTTACACAGTGCTATAATTACCTTGTTAATATATTAGTGACCAGCATTGATTACCTGGCTAATCCGATCACAGAGCCTGCAATTGATCCTTCTGCAAACGGCCAGACAATAAGCACTTTGAGCAAAGAGACGCTCAATAGCACCTCCACAATTGGCTTTTTCACAGCTTAAATGGCTGAAATAAGCCAAACATTTTGGTTTCCCTCTCAACAGTCAAATCAATGAAGGGAATGAGGCCTGCATTTAGATGACTTTCTTTACAAGTTCAGCTGAGTTTTTTTTTGGGCCCATATTCATCCCTATTTTAAACATTTGTTTCTGGTCATTTCTGGTTCACAGCAAAAAGAAACAGCAAGAACAGGAGAGTACATCACAGGTCTCACAAAATGTTGTGCAGAAACTCTAAAACACAGATCATGTTTTTTGGTCATGGATATCGTCCTCCACATACCTGTTTGCCACCTGACGTGATTAAGTGTCAGGCTTAGTAAAGCAAAGCAACTTATTTTGTCCATTGCCAGTCTAATGCGGTCGTGGTGGCTGCACTTCCCAAATCCGACCCAGTTATGGTGGAAATTTTGAAACTTTAAAGCAGCAGCAAGTCTTTGTTGAGAGCATGTTGAAGGTACAGCAAGCCCAAATTGCTGACTTGCCACAGAAAGTGTCAGAGTTGTCTGGCGTGGGGGAAGTTTGATGCTGAAAGTCAGCCTATATGCTTTAAATGTTGGGTTGCTGGCAGTTTTGGTTGGTGGCTCCCACCCACAAAGCCACTCCTGTATTGTGCACTGCAGTTTCCTGCAATAGGTCTGCCCATATAGCAGAGAAACTATCTCTCCCTGTGGTAATTAGCCCAACAGTAAGTGATGTTCAGATGGGCTCACCCCCTGAAATTCCAAGTGACGTTTTAATATGAGCAGATGGGTTCGATGCCCAACTGTAGATGTTTTCTGCACTGGATCGAAAGTTTAAACTATTACAAAGACATTTTTAAGCAGCCTTTTTGTCCAACTCTGAATGATCCTCACTCTCCCTGGCTAATGGTTTGAGAATTCCTTACCTGGACACTACTTGGAGTTCCATACAAGATATTAAAAGCCAGACTATCTCAGCCTCTGCTGCTTCAATTTTGTGCATTATTTTCTAAATCTGCCTTCCTTGATTCCCCCAACTTTATGGACCTGCAATATTAAGCAAATTTGGTATTGCTAGTTTAGTAGTAAACCAGCAATACAAAATTGGAGTATTCCATTACATTTTTCTTGATAGTTCATCTACATAATCTTTTTCTTGCACTCCTGTCTGTCTGTGTGTGTCTGCTTCCCTCTGAAGCCCATCTAAAGGCCAGCTGGTGGCTGACAGCAGCTGAGGACCATAAATCAGACCAGGAGGCAGAATTCCTTACGCTGCGTTGGCATTCACTTTGTCAGCCATGAAATAAAGATGTAGCGGAGCAGGAGGTCAAAGCATACAGAATCTACCCCCCTAAAGCAACAACAACCTAACATCCACCCTTCTAAAACCTTTATCCTTCCTCAGTTACTTTCTCTCCACAGGTAGCTGCTCTCATCACCTCTTCCTTTGTGTGGTCTGCCTTCTGTGGCCATAATTTATGATTGGGTTTAACTGTTCTGGGTTTCTGAATGTGAAGCGCAGTATCTCTGGAAGGCCAGTGAATGTGTTTTTGAAGAATTGTTTGTAGGCACATTACTTCAAGATCACAACCTTTTCATATATACTTTATACTCTCAACATAACAAATTGGGGTATATTTATATTTTTAAGAATAAACTAATTATTTTTTTGTGTCAAGATGTCAAATCATCATCTCATTATCACATCTTTATTATGTCATTATTTCAAGATAAATCATTTTAAGAACTGTTTTGTTGTTTGAAGGCCTACTTCGTCCTCCTCTGTCATTGTTTGAATGACTCCATAATGAAACCCACTTTGACAATCCATAAAATACAGAAATCTATTATGCTGTTTGTCTAATGTAAGATATTGATACAAGTCATGATCACAACAAGCTGTTTTTGATCTCCAGAAAGTGTCATAAATACATTTCTATCTTTAGACAAATTTCATAAAAAATTTAATATCAGCACCATTTGTTGTGTTAAGATAACACAACGTAATATCTTTACAAGAAAGAAAATAAATTAGCCTTTTAAAGATAAAGAATATATTTTCAGTAGTTTCTTTATTGTGAAAGGTACAAAAAAGTTACATTAATTTACTTAAAGCTGCATTAATCAATATTTTTATATTAACTATGAATCAAATGCCTAGTGTAATGGAGAGGCTCATAGTGATAAACCAACAGAATATTATCACCACCACCACAAAGCAGTTCCCCTCAGCTCTACAGCATGTTTTTAGCATCTTTCAGCAAATTTTGGGGGGGTTTTACAACTGCAATTCAACTTACTGTAAACCTTGTCACAATAAACATTTTAAATTGTAAGCAAGTCAGTATTACTTTGGCTACAAGAAAATGTGTTAAGCATAGACTAACACTGGCACAAGAAGAAACGAGCCAGAAAGTCAGCAAACTAGTAATGACTGGAACATTATATCAGTTGCACAGCAATGATTCTATTTCAAGTTTGTTAACATTTAGCAATAGCCTCCATATGCTATTGCCCATTCCAGATATACAGGTCAAGCTGTCTGTAGCATGTGTCATTTTATAATTTAAGTTACATGTTAGTGTCAATTTAAACCCAAACCCAAATGATATTTCTAAACCTTTTGTAGAAGTTTCTACCAAACAAACTGTCGTCACTCACCAAGTGTTAACCTCCTTCTTTGATTCCAGTCAGTCAATCAGACAAACTTTACTTGGATAGAACCTTTCATACAGGTTAGTGCAGTTCAAAGTATATCACAGATCATAAGACAGAACAAAAAGTAAAAACAACAAAAGTAATGTTTTGCAGTTACTAGCAAGGACATTTATATCTATAGACACATGTACACATTACATACACACATTTACCCCCCCCCCCCCCACACACACACACACACACTACTCTCACTTCTACTTTTGAAAGAGATCATTGTTGCAGCACACCTGCCTGGTCTCCATCATAACTGCGGCAACATAATGGAATCCCATGTAGGATTTTGGCTTAATCCACGTCCTGCTTGTTCCTGCATTAGTCTACGTGTCATGGTGACATGAAGCCCTGCTTCTGCCAGGCCAACCAGGGGGATTGTGTTCACGCGCTATGTATGTCAACGTATATAACACATGTGCAGTATACATCCCCCAGCAGGAATGAACAAGGAAGAGGTGACAATAGGCCGATGTGTGAGGGTGCAGGGGCCAAAGGTCTAGTTTATATGTGATATTTTTGGACCACTGTTGATTGTTTATATTATGCACCAATGTGAAACATTTTTATAGTGTTGGATTTTCATACCAGAAAGTATACTCTAATTAGGATAGAACAACTATTGTGGGTGTCACAATAATACTAATGCTATTAATAATGCTCAATGTTTTATAAATACTGAAGACAGAAGTTTGTAGGGGGCTCTTTGTCTCAAGCTCACAACTTAACTACTACATTATGTGAAGATACTAAATCAAACATTTTTCAAATTGGAGAGTTCTTTAAGAGTCTTTTAAATTACATAGAAGCTCTAATCAATTCCCATATCTAATTCTTTCAATCCTCCTTCCATCCCTCTTTTTCTGTTGGTGTCAGTGGTCAGGGTGGGGTGCTGGGAGCAGGGTCAAAGGTTAAAAGGATAGGTCCATGTTTGTCTAGTTGTATTGTCATGGCACCGATCCATATGACCTCCAATGTTCTGTGTTCACACAAGGGGACAGGTTGAAACTATCCCTCATGCCCGTGCATGCGTATGTGCATGTGTGTGAGTTTGCATTCATTCAAATGTAGCCGCATAACTGTCTAAGTCATGCATAGATAGACATCAAAGGCACAAGTAGAAAATCAAAACCCCAAAAAACAAAAGTGAATCTGTCATCCGGCCATTGAGCGTCTTTAATGGACTTTGGAAAGTGGTCTCTGGTGAGGGGACTGGGTTCTGTCTGAGGGGTTAACTCTGGATGTAAAACCTGAGGTGGATATTTCCCATTCAAAGATCCTTTGAAGAGGAACAAAGGGCTGAGCCTGTCGTGGAGATTATCCTGTTAAGCCATGACCGGCCTCGCCCACCCAGGATGGCTGCAGACTGTCATATCAGTGGCAACATCCACTTCGTGCTGGCCTGCAGGCTGAGGAAATAACCACATTAAGGGTATTTACACAGCATCCCTGTCCATGGGTTGGATTACCCTCAGATTATCCATGTTCTAGGTATCATGTCACAAGAGGTAATTTCCCTTTGGTGGAACAGGTTGAGAGAGCAATAGAAGATGAGCCAAAGGCAGAAAACAGGAACACTAAAGCTAGAAGCCGCTGGACGTCACAATGTTGATTAAATCATATAAAATTAAAAGTGATGGAAATAATAAACTATTTACTAACCATGTCTCCAGAATATAAATGGCTTAAACCCTTGGGAGCGTGAGCTTGCCAACCAAATTGTCTGCTTGCTAGACAATGACATATTTTGGGAGCAATGTTGCCTGGGGAAACATAAACAACCATTATTTTAGTTATTTGAACAAACAACAAATGCTGTCATTTACTTTTGAGGACATGCTCCAAGTGCTGTTTAAGATCTCACAGAATGGTGGAACTACAGCAAAAGTCAAAATCATAAGGACATAATTACACTAAGAGCATAATCCCCTGGGGACCATGAATATCCATACCAACTTCATAGTAGTCTGGCCGGTTTGTCAAGACACCATAGTGTCATAAAGACAGATTGATGTCCCAGTCGTTAGGCCCCATCGCTATTACTGCAAGTGTCAGAACATGTTGGACAGGATTTCATTTGAGACTAGCGATCTTGCCATTAATAGAGATAATTGCAGTCCTGAGAGGAGTGATATATGTGTGAGCGGATGTACAGTATGCAAGCTGGCAAGATGAGAAAGTGTCCATCTTGCTGCTCGTCTCATGGAAATTTAAGATGTGTGGAAATGTCCTGAGTGGGGAATGCAGATGATAAAATGTCTGTGACAGTTTTATTGTGATCCGGGAGCATCTTTAGCCAAGACATCAGTCAGCCCGACTCGACAGGCTCTCACAGCTGCTGTTATTTAGACGACAATTCACGACCACCGTACCGCCAGGGAGATTTGATCTGACTGGCCGGGTTACTGTATGAGGGTTTAGATGAACATAAATAACTGAGTTTAATGAGGCCTATGATTTTAATAACTTTAAGCTTTAAAGTTCACATCTGCGCAGCCAAAGTGTGCCTGAAACAAGATAACTTTAATAGCAACATGCAGAACGATATAGGTCTGAGTCTTGTTGTTTCCATAAATGAATAATTTACAGAATATTCTTGAACCCATCCCTGTTTGACTAAACAATATAAACTTTGGCTGGTTTTGTTTCCCTCCACGTCACAGCTGAGCAACTGTCAGAAATCTTACTAATACTTTTGATTTTAAAGGGGAAGCACAGTGCCAAAGCGAAATGTGGGCACTAGGAAAGCACTGGGAAATAAAATCCCAGTGAAGGTAGCACTGCTGCGAGGTTTGGTGTCTTCACCACACAGTGTAGTGGCTTCTCCCATCAACTCCTTGTTGTCTCCAGTAAAAAAAATAAAACCTATTGTATACTTGCCTGGAAACAAACTGCAAATTGACTTGTCAGGTGCCCAAAAACATGACTCCAATGGGATGATTATGTTGCTTTATTTGCTAACATGTTAGCCATAACAACTTTGATACGATACAGTATGTGGAGGATGTGTATTTGTCTGTCCTGTCTGTTAATTTAATTTAACTTACACATCGAAATGAAATAGAGTAAATAAGCCTGAGAACACAGATACCATGTATTTCTGCCTGCACATAATAGTAAAAGGCTTTGCTTTTCAAGTGTGTTCCCCTACAATTCCAGGCAGCCATTGGCTTCATGAGCAGGCCTCTTATGAGTTTATTCAAAACAAGTCATGTTAAGAAGAGAATAGTCTGTGCATGTAACTGCACTGATACAATGACAGATGGCTGAGAGACCGACAGTGTAGGAGAAATGCAATCTCAACAGGCCTAGAATAGACACTCAGTGGCACTAAATTAGTGCCTCCTTTCTCCACTTGACCATCCACACACCACATGTGTCAATCCCCTCACCCTCTGGCATCTCTTGCCCTCTGGTAACCTAAGGCCAGTGAGAAATAAGGCTCTAAGGTGAAATATCAGCTTACACTTCCTGCTCCAACAGGATAAATATGAAAACTAGACATGTATTTGCTTCACCAGAATCCCAATCAATCAGAAACTGAAGCTCAAAGCGGAGCTTCAGTTTCGTTCCAGAAAACTAAAGCAAGCTGAGGTTGAGAAATGGTGAAAGGAATAATGTGTGCAGCCAGCGGAGGGGTGTGATCGATACAGTTGGACCACAGCCTAAATTAGACTGATGTGTCTGGACAAATAGTGGTGATATATAAATAGAGTGAAAGTAATGTGTAGAGATTAACCTTAAAAGGTTTCATTATTTCTTGACTTTAGATGTTTTAAGGTCGTTTAAGTGTCTGTGCTACTAGAGGGGTTTGGCTACTTAGTGTATTTTAGGTATGATATATGATTGTTTACTGTTCCATACTCAGTCTAGTACAACTTCTTGTATAATAATGGCTTAAAAAATCAATGGGAGTAAATGGAAGTGAGCCCTGAAGACTTTCAGAAATATTATATTCAAAAACTCTGCTATCATACAAAGTTTGAATATGGGTCATTGATGTGCCATATTGAATATGGTCCAATTTGAAAGAAGTGTGTAATGAATGCAATGGCTTATAGATACAGTGGAAGTGAATAGGGCGCCACATGATTTAAGGTCCAGAACCAAACCTAGGCCATCTGGGGCTGAGGTCAGGGTGTGTGTGAGTGCAGAACGTGCTTAATCGCTAGTTTTACTTTTTTATTTAACTGCTGTACTCCACTTTGTGATGTACAAATAAAATAAGCCAGCAGCCTGATTACTGTACATTAAATTGACAAACTTTTTTAGCTGTACAACAATGTAGGGAATTTTGACCATCCCGCTTCTCCGGCAAAACTGTCAGAATGCACCTGCAGCAGATCACAGATCTGTCTCTTTTGCTGTAGTGTTGTTACTGCTGCTGTGTGAGCTGGACAGCCGAGCAGAAGCAGCTTAGCACGTCATGCGTCCATACCAATAGAGGGCTCCTGAATGACTGACTGAGCTTCTTTAAAAGAGGATGTGACCCAGCCCCACCCACGCCCTCCTTCCCTTTACATCATGATTATAGATTTGCTGGGCTAGTCAAAAACGTTCCCAACTAAAGTCCCTGAAGCCTGATGTTGATGACGCTGATGCACTGTATGTCACCATAATGGAATGCAACAGTGAACTTTTTGAATTATGCACAGAGTTTGTACTGTATACAAATGCTGTGTTATGATTACAGTAGGAGTGAATGTATGTCCATAGACTCATAGATTTACAGTATAAGTAAGAACCATATACAGTATATTTCCATATTATGCTATTTGATACTTCTACTCCACTTAATTTGGGGGAAATACAGCATATACTGTGAGTAAAATACACAAAATATTACACATTAATGCACTGTAATAATAATCTAATAATTAAATAGGCATCCACATAACAATCCAAGGGCCAAGGTAAAGTGATTTTAGTTTATATAGCAACGTAGTCAGAGATGTAAAATAAGGTAAAACTAAGTATTTTTTAAGAATCTGTACTTTACTCTTATATTTCTCTTTATGACTAATGAGTGGCATTCACTTTCACTTAACACATTTTCCAGCTAAGTATCACAACTGCTATCTAAATATAAAACATTTTACATCTGTTATAAAAAGCCCCATGTTGATTAGTGACAGCTATATAAATAAATTGAATAGGCAAGAGGCAACTTATTCTCCACATCACAGACATTAACACTCAGTAAGACATTGGCACCCGTCTCTCTGAGTGGCAAATAGACAAAAAATTGACAGTGACAGTAGCAGTAGCAAAGTCAAGGAGCTGAGGAGAGGCAGTTATGAGAGTGTGAGAACTGTTGTAGGATGTTGAAGGCCAGGCGACGCCGTGACGGCCCGTTTGTATATTTCGTGAGCGGTAGATAAGTGGGGTG
The DNA here is from genome assembly GCA_036023655.1 of Nannoperca australis. Classification (NCBI taxonomy): domain Eukaryota; kingdom Metazoa; phylum Chordata; class Actinopteri; order Centrarchiformes; family Percichthyidae; genus Nannoperca; species Nannoperca australis. The sequence continues at coordinate 17,585 of JAVQJD010006090.1, forward strand.
TCAATGACAGAGCGATGTCTCTATCCACAGTCAAGAATTTGTCAAGTTCATTACTCAAAAAAGGAACGTGGACTAGAAGCAGGGCCTGTCATTTCAATGTCAGTTTCCACACACACACACACACACACAGAGCTGTGTAGTAATTTATGCCAGGCTAGCAGAGAGGACAAAGACTAATGGAGTATGGAGATGTGATTTTCCTCCATTTCTTTATTTACTTTATTTATTGGTGTTCAGATTTTTCTTTCGAAATGCATGCTTGCCAAGCTTGTCCAGTGTCACCACATATTCATGTAGCATACATGGATATGTTAGTTATTTTAAAGTGCAACAGGTGTATAAGTGTACACAAATATGTGTGTGTGTGTGTGTGTGTGTGTGTTTGTGGGTCAATCCAAATGACTCCTGGCTCCTAACCCCTCCACTGTCCCAGTAATGCAGACAGGCAGTCTACAGGCAGCCCTCTGTCCCGTGTCAGGGGCCAGCTCCCCACAATGACCTTTTAAACACCTTCAGGACCCCTGCAAGCATCTGGCCAAAAGCCACTTTTTACAGTGTGCAGGAGCATGATCCTACTGAGCAAGCGACGGAAGTAATGTTAGGGTTGGCAATGCCCATCTGTCAGCTTGGTGTCACATTTCTCTACAATTACTAGCCATGAAATTTTGAAAATGTGCATATATTTATATATGCACATTTATATATGCACATTATATATGCACATTATATATATATATATATATATATATATATATACAAACAGTAAAAAGTATTAAGAATATAATAGACTATTACTGCGTGTGACTGTATGCATGGAGGGGATGAGGTGTATATGTGTGTGTTTATAAATGTGAAGGTGGGGTGCTGTCCATCTGTTATGACAGTGTCAGAGGAGTTTTAACTGGGGGCAGGTTATTTTTTCATTTTCATAATAAATATAACCAGATCATAATATGATACTCATTAACAAAACCATTAGCAAATTCTAGTGATATATAGTGAGATATAGACAGTAAATAAAGTGACACACAGGAACATGACATGCAGCAAAGGTCGCCCACCAGAACTGGACCCAGAACGTTTCAGCCACCCTAAATGATTTAATTTAATTTTAATAATAATCATTAATTTAATTATCACAGTGGCCAAAACACAATTTGATTAAAAAAACACAAATGCAGAAAAAACTCATGCAGGCAGTGACTCACTGAGACACTGACGTTTAGACATGCATGCTGCAAGTCAACCACAATAAATCAGGCCTGAATTATACCAATTACAAAATTACATTACATATGATCAAAAAATATTTGGTGATGATATGTTCATTTTTAACAACTTATTACTTAATAATAACGTATTACTATTACATAATACTGACCATCAACCAAAGCATTCACAAATAATTTCAGCAAAACAAACAAACATAAAATTACATTTACTTTAAAGGGGACATAACACTTAGGAATTACTCCCATACTGGATGCCTCACAATTTACATTCAGTGTAAGTTGTGTGTTCTTCATGTAGTGAGGAAGAAATTCAGGGTATGGAGGTGGGGGTGGGTGAAGGGTGTGGACAGCCTGTGTGATTTTCATGCATGAATTTATGTTCCATTACAGATCTTCAATTGTTTTGTCCCTAATCTTCTTTCCCTAACCTTAACCAAGTGTTTGAGTTCCCTAACCATAGCTTAACCTTAATCTTTGTTAACGGTTGGGTAGGCAGATTTCTTTTGGCATCAATGGGCAAAAATACCATATTAACCGTGCAGCATATTGTAATTCAAGTGTTCTCAAACCAACCTCTACTTCAGCCTCTCCTCTTGGTTCTGTTTACATGTTTCAGAAAATCTAACCCGTGACGGGAGACTTTTGCCAATCACAGGTTATTTTAGAGGGATGGTGCGTTTGTTTTATTCAAGAGAATATATGGAGTTGTGTGGTTTCAGAGTCTTGCAGGTCATGGAGAGGCTGTGTCCAGGGAGCTGCAGTAGATCTTGTTAGCACAATGAGCAGCAGTCAGGGACAGTGTTTGTGCAGGTGGAAGCCCCTGCTGTCAGAGCACACATAAATCTGTCAGGAGAGGGAGTCCATGTGTAACCTGCACCTTAGCCAGGATAGACAAGTTTACTGCCACATAATAGCGTAGCCACTGACCACACCATTTCTGAGGTCTAACTTAGGTGAAACTGTTTGCATTAAACTGTCACTTTCTTAACTAATTAGCTGCTCACCAGATTATTCACAGAACCTCAACAAGAAGCAACAGTCTTATCCTTTATATAATAATTCACCATGTATCAAGTGGTCAACCCAATGCTAGTTCTACCCTAGGTGGTGCCCTTGACCAAATCAGATGCTTAAATGGCTACATAAACAGATAACTGTTCCAGAAAGATACTACTGATATTATACGTCTGCAGTAGCTCTCTAATGTAGGCAGGTGCCTGACCATGCAAGGCTCTAAATGTGATCAAAAGAACTGGATTCTGAATTAGATCGGTAGCCAGTGTAATGAAATCAGGATTGGTGTTACATGAGACCTTTTGGAGGACTTTGTCAGAAGCTTGGCAGCAGCATTTAGGACCTTTTTGTAAGCCATTCAGGGAAGTCCTGCTAAGGCAAGTGGAAAGGAAATTGCAGTCAAGGCTAACTTAAATAGTTGTTGTTGTTGTTTTTGGTTTTGTTGTTGTTGTTGTTGTTGTTGCGACTATCAGGCAGCTGAGCAGTCAGAATTGCAAGTCACCTAATACAAGAACTTAATGCACTAATGTCATGGGAGGTATTTACCTTTAGGTTTTCCCTAGCTGTCTTTCATCCCTACGTTCAATTCAATTCAATTCAATTTTATTTATATAGCGCCAAATCATAACAAAGTTATCTCAGGGCACTCAATAAATACAATACAATAATACCTTATCATGTGAACCTAGCATTTTCCTATACTGCCTTAGATAGCAGTCTGCTTGGGGTCAAACAATATTCCCAGTGCTTTCAGCAAAGTATTTTTACCTTAGATACTTGGTCACTTTTATTTCAGTTTGAAGCACCAACCAGACTGAAGTGATTTTCAAGATGCAGGATCCTACAGTAATAAGGATCATTCTGACAAGTTACTTTGTAAATTAGGATTTTATTAACGATACATATGAACTTTATAAAATGTTATAAAACTTATACACATACCTACCCAACTGTAAATAGGAATTATTAGCTTCTCCTTAACCACCTGCAACAACTCAATTTCATTTAGTGGCATGCTCAGTAGACTGTAGACAGTACATTTTGGGGTAAAAGTTGGGGTTACTTGTGGGTAATTTCAAAGGGGGGTACATTAAGTGTTACCCCTTTTTTTGTTTGCTGGAGCCTGCTGTGCCAACAGAATGCCTCCATTCAAATGAATTACATGGCTGTTGTTTTCCTGCAGGGCTACTGTCAGTGTGAACATGGTTATACACGGCCTGCATAACAAACATTGGCCTGTGGTCGGAGCCCATTGCAGTTAAATTGGTGATCTCACAGCTGTATTGTGAACAGCAAACAGTGAATATTTGATTTACCAGATGTTTATCTTGAAAGTCAGTAGTATTTTTAGTACTACCAATGAAGTGTACCAGAATTCCTTCTGCCTTATTATAAAAATCAAGAAGTGAAGGAATAGAATATACACAGTTGTAAGTTTATGTGAAATATATAGCTCACAATTAGGACCACTTTTGATTAGGTTTTATGAGTAGCCTAGCACAGGTATGGATTACTGACACATATTGCTAAGACTTGTTGCTCTGAGATTTCCCTTCAAATGTCTATTCCTGATAAAGGTTGTATGTGTGCTGATCGTGTGCTGCTAATGTATGGCGGTGAAAGGACAGAGTGGCTGCTTGATTTGTCTTCAAGAGAACCACCTGCTCCAGAGGATGTTAAAGTGTAATCCAGCCTGCCTCTCCACAGCCTCACAAAAGAAGCAGTGTGGAGTAATCTCCAGTGCCTAATCTCTAACCTTAATCACCACGACACTGTGGAAAAAAAGGCCACAGTCTTTTTGAACAAGCACCGCCAAATGGTGAGTGCAATTAATCTCCAATTCAGCCACACAAAACAGCCAATTTGTATGTTAAAGAAGGACGTTGGAGGAGGTAGAAAGGGCCTGTTATACTTGGACATTAAGGTTGGGATGTATGTGGTCTCCTTCAACAGCAATCTGCCACCTGGTGAATAGTGGTGTTTTGATAGTGTGCCATGTGGTGGGATGTATAGGGGACATAAGGCCTATTTGAAGGTTTGTAATAGAGGCGAGGGGCAGACAGAGCAGGGAGGAGGCTGAGAGTGTGGGATGGGTACATGTAGAGGTCGGAGGTCAGTGTAAGGCATCAGGCACGATGGCTTCTTCTTTGTTCCCCATTATCTTCTGAAACACACAACTTGTTCTGGCACACTGCTTTTACACACTCCGCCATGGTGGTCCCAACAGCAGACAGATGGCAGAGAGCCCTTACTGTGGTTCCATAACATACACTTTCTTTCTTCTTTCTTGTCTAACAACATAGTATACGTGAAGTTAATCACCATATTTATTACTTACTTAACTGTAGGATAAACTGTCACTCATTAAAAAGAGTGGTGCATGTTGGTCTGGCCTTCTGTTTGAATGTTTTTTTTGTTGCTAAGACTGACCTCATAATTAGATGTTGATCTGCAGTGCAGATAGGTAACATCAGTAGTGTATTTAAGTGCAACTTTGAGTTACTTGTACTTTACTTAAGTGTTTAATTGTATGTTACTTTAAACTTATATATTCCACTACGTTTTACAGGGAAATATTGTACTCATTACTCAGTTTTTTTCTACTCATTACTCAGAGTGGCCTTTTATTGTGGCCAGCCTAAGGCACACCTGTGCAATATTTCTATTCAGTGTAGCTGGCCAAATCTGTGTATGTTAGTCTGCATTCATTATTTATGTGAATATATGTTATTATTATGTTTTCCTTTTCTTCCACAACTGTACTTTACCACCTGCTTACACCATGTATTGGAGCATTTACTTCTGCACTCAGAAGAATGTCAAACAGCAGTAAACAATAAGAGTTGCTGAAAAATAAAACAAAAATGCAACAGAAGTAATAGATTTATAATAATTGTTATTTCATTGTCCTTTTGCTTACAGTGGATGGATCATTGATGAGGTTGGAATGATGTAGGATGAGAGCCATCACACAAAAGCTTTTGTTCTTGAGTGGAGAACACAAAGTGGGGCGCCCACCTTGACATCAGCATGCATGAATGTTGGTCAGCGAGCCACTTGGCAGACAGAAAACAATCACAGCAGCCATCTCCAGACTAGATGAGATGTGGAAAGTGTCAGTTTCCCAGTAATTGCACAACAATTGTAGAGCAGTGTGAACCTGATTTGCCGCTGTGAAGATTTGCTGTTCTTAAACAGGAAGACTGCCACAACATTAAACATATACATGGGAATGAGGACAAATATTATTTGTTCTTCTAATTAGCTTTGGAAATGTTTTGAATGAATAAGTCTTTTCTTAGTTTTATGGCTGTTGGTTGAAATACAGAGGTTGCATCTCTACCTACTGCGTTTCACTTGTTTAAACTGATGCTGTGGAAGTTACATGTCTGATATTCTCAAAGAGTCACGTCCTAAACAACAACTACACATCTAATCTAATCTATTACATAATCAAATCGTTACCAGGCAGGTAAAAGACCAAAGCAGTGAACAAATGTCTATTTAGATAAGATAAGACAAGCTTTTATTGTTTTGCAGAGGAGAAATTATGATTCACTGATTCACATGCACTAAATATTTGTTACCTTATTCTGAAAAAGACAATTTTCCTACTAAGATGATAAATATTCTACTAGTAGCATGTTCCCATTAAGGCGTGGGATGTGCTGATATTATTCAGGTTCAGGAGCATTCTTTGGACTTTGGGTTTTTCATACAGATTGTGGAACACAGCCTCTTGCCTGTTTACGGTCTGTTCTGTGTGTTGAAACACACCAGCTAACCAACAGTTTACAAGACTGGGGTAGAGATGCACAGAAGAAATTACATTTCTGGTGGGAAGGAGAAAGAGGATTTGGATATCAACAGGATTTTGAATAAAAAATATCAAAACAACGGCCTTTTTAAGTAGGTGGCTGAACAAATGAAAGGGAGGCTGAGCTCACACAAGGCTGCCATCAGTGGAAAATGTTCTCCATATTTTGACGTGATAAACGACATGTTGGAGCCTCAACCCCAATCAGTGACATCACAATTGCCTTGTTTGATTGGCATCAGTTGCTAAGTTCATGCTTCACAATCACTGGCTCATGAGCTGCTTGGCTACCAGCTGACCACTAACGTCCAATCCTATTAATGGGGGTACATGGTGGCCATTTTAACCTGACACTTCTCACTATTACACTGCCGATTCACTCAGGCCACAGGTCCCTCCACCACCCAACCTCCTTATGTGCAACTTTTTTGTATTGCTGATTTAACCAAGATTTAATGTTAGTATGTGTTTATTGAGGGGGCATTAGTTCCAGCAGTATTCTCATAGCTGCTTGGGTTCTTTGAGATCTCCCACAAAGAGCTTTTCTGATGAATCTAAGGGTACATGTATAACCATTTGACATGATAATCTGATAATCTTTCTAAACTATCAGCTTGTTTATAGCCTGTCCTATCATCTGACTGCTCATGTTTCTTTCCCCAATCGGACTTCTTTTTATGATGTCCCTGTTTCCACATCTTGCTGAGTACAACACTATCATACCAATAGAAGGGCTGCCTTAGGACCCAACTTGTAATAGCCTGACTACCTGTAATAGTAATGACTGCATATTATCCTTTGTTATAGCCTGACTGCTTCCTATCATGTGCATTGGTGACGTCAGTCAGGTTACAGCAAGTGATATGATTGGCTGTTGGCTCACTTGCAGCAATGACTTGAGGTCATTAAAGTGTGCATGTTGTTACGGTGGACAACTGCTGAAGACATTACAGACCCGCATCAGAGTGTGTTTGATCAGCTGTGTGGCACTCTAACACAAATCTACTGTCTTGTCCCTCCTCCAGTGTAAACATACTTGCTCTGGGTCTGCTGACCACTGAAACACAGTGGAGCCAGACGATAGCACGTCCTGGACACACAGCGGGGCCTCGCCTTTCAGCCTCGTAAAGTTGCAGCCTGTAGTCCAGGACAGGCTTTTCATTGCTCTTTCCGCCTTGAGCCCGGCTTTGATGAGAGGAATCAGAGATAAAGCTGTCTTTGCCTGGCGAAAAACACAGACACACATGCAGCAGGGAGGAGGAGAAGGAAAGGTGTTTTGTTTCAGGATTCACAGGAATTAGTGTTGAAAGGTTGTGAAAATAAAACCGAGGCCCAAGCTGTGCGTGAAATTGTGAACAGAGGGATTAATGGGACTGTAAAAAGAGCATTAAAGCCCACCCCCACCCTCAAACCACTTCACAAAGGTACGTCTGAGTGTGGGACAACGCACTGCGCTGCAAGGTCTCTGCTAGTGTGTGTGGTGTGTACATCTCATGATGACTTTAATGAGAAAAACAGAAGCATCATAAAGCAGTATAATGTTTGAATAAATAAACAACAGTGATACAATTTCTAACCCGTTCTTGAAAGCTTTTGGTTTCTGTTTACTGTCTGATTGATGTTTTCTGAAAAATGCCCCAAAAAAGAATAAACGAGGAATATTCAAGTTTTATTTGATATATAATTCAACACTCAACAACATAATAAACACAATACTCTTGTACTGCCTGCACTCAACCATCAGCCAGATATACTGTACCTGCAGATACAGTGTTCTGTATGGTCACAATGCAATGCAATGTTTGTGTTGTTTAACCTTTTTTTTCAGCAGGCGTATCAAGCTCTTCTGCTCATTGCATTGACATTTTCTGACATTTGAGCATATGGACACACATCCCAAATGGGATAGAAATACCTAGCGCGGAACGTTAATCCCAAAAACTAACAGTGAAGTCTGTTGACTGCTTTTCAAGGATCAATACCACAGACAAGCTGCTCTTTCCACTGCTGAGTTCCAGGTATATGCAGACACAAAGAAGGTTTAAAGGCCGACAGAAAGGTAACGCTAAAGCTCACTCCGAATCTGGCTGCTCAGACACGTGGCCTTTCAGTGCATCATGTAGTTTCACTGTGGTCAAAGCTTTGCAACAGCGCTTTACTAATCTATATCTCTCCTTCCATTAATGTTCAGTCAGAGTGTGTTTATCTGATCAAATGTGTATCTGATAGTTCATATATATATATATAAGTATCTACCTATCTATCTTAGATTTATAGTAGTATATTTCTTGTTACATTTAATTATGAACAGGGCCTTATATGTACATTCCTGTCAAATCCAATGTAGATTGTGTTACAAGTTGTGTTATAATATGTTCTATTTTTCTTATGTTGTTAAAGTAAATACAGTTCCATGTAAGATTTGTACAGCTATAAAAGTAAAATTTTGTTTCATAAGGAAATATAGCAATTGTTTTTACTGTGTGATGTCAGAGATTTTGATTTGTCCAACACAGGTGGATGGACAGATAGATGGACAGACTTTTGACAGGGAAGGAAAGATAATGGGTCATCAAGCAAACAAAACCACGACATGAAAAAGCTAGAAAGCCTTGTCTTCTCTGTGGCAGGTGGGACAAAAGTGTAAGTTGCATTTTTCATTTGCACAATAAAAACAACAAGAAACACATGAAAACAAACATGAAGGTCACGGTCCTAATAATGTTATGATAAAAATATTCGGCTGGACTCAGTTTGGTACTAGTGCCTGCAGTACTGATGACTTTTAACACATGCCTCTTACTGTCAGTCAAAATAAGCAATGCAGAATCATTTTTTAAGTCCTGTGATTTTGGAAGTTGTCTCTCAGGACTGAAAAGCAAGTATTTCTTGATTTTAGTTTTTGATGATTGATCACCACCTTAAATGTAACGGCATTTTCGTATTTTCTATTTAACCCTTTATAGGGCACTCGTTGAAATACTTTGAAATTCAAAAAATAATTTACCAAATTCACCATCAATTACCAAAAGTAGTTACTTGCCCATAAAAGGTTAAACGTGTCACAACAAATTTGTGAATACGGTTTTTGAAGACATTGGCTGTAAATATTGATGAAATGTTTTATTTTGTGTATGCCTTTAAAATACAGAAGGGCATTGTGTGAGATTGTGTGTGTGTGTGTGTGTGTGTGTGTGTGTGTGTGTACACATCCTAACAAAACATTCTTCTAACCAACAGCAGGCCCCTCACCTGTCTGGGCTCGGGTACAATGAGGAGCTCATCTTTCCTCACTGGAAATGCTCCAAAACTCAGTCGTTAACAGTACAAGATTAGCCAGCCTGCATTTGTGCTTCCTGTTGGTTCTGCACGAGGGGACGCCACCAACATTTCCAGCTTCTGTTTGTGTTGCTCTGATATCATAAAGTAATGATTCATTGCTAGTAACTTTTCAGTATGATGCATCACTTTACTTGAAGGGGCACAAAAACGGCTCTGGAATTACTCATGAAGAAATTCACAGATTCTTACGAGCTAATCATTAACTAAGGATTCATTAACATAGTATCTTAAGGGACTATTCTCTAGTAACTCATCATAATCTACTATATAGTCCTCAATTAAGAGTTATTCAGGAACTACTTATTAGCCATTCATCAGTTATCAGGTCTGATTTGTTCTCTACTCATTCCCTGGCAACTACTCAGAAACATACTTTTTTGACATAGGTAGAACAAAGTGGAGAACAATTAACAAAGGGACACTGGATTAGAGCTTAGAGATAAGAAGGTTTATTTTAGGGGGCCTGTAAATTAAGATATGTGTTTGGTTTTAACCTTAGTTGAATTGGTTTGCGTCATGGTAAAATGATCACTCCCTGCTTTGAGTTGGGGGTTGAACTCGGGTCACTAGAGTCCAAGGCAGAAGTATCTGTCCATCACCATCAGACATCCACACTCACTTTCCACCATGTTATTTGGAAGTCAAACTACTGCCTGACTCTGTCTAATCCAGTTCTGCTGGGAAAACCAATTTCACAGTGTGTTTGCATTTTAAGACATCATGCTCATCACACACAGTTTCGTAAACCCAGGCTGCTGTTACATTAGGTTTGGTGTTAGGTGAGTGTGCTGAGCTGAAAAGCATCTGTAAATGATTTGTCAGTGAGATGTCATGGATGTATGGACATGCATGGGGAGCCACGGAGAAAGGCTTGCAAAACAAATGAGTGCAGAAGTTAACCTCATGGAGCCTCCATTAGACATGCACTGCTACCTCTAACTGCAGAGAGGCTGTAGAAGGGGGGGAGCAGAGGGGAGGGGCACGGTGGCGGAGAGCGGAGAACCGAAAGATTAAAATTGCATCACTTTCAGGAAACACTCAGACAAGTTAATCCAATTAGAACAACCAATCGTTGTTACCCAGCTTTAGCATTCAGGCTCAAGTGTTTCACCTGTTTTTAACAAAGTCAGAGGTCACTTGTTTATTGTGTTACTGAATGCCTGTTTTAAAGGGTCAGCCTGCCAAATAGTTTTTACTTTCCGGTCTTTAAGATGTCAGCCTGCACCCAAATGTTATGGTGGTAAATGTGCTCTATAAATAAATTTGACTTGACAAGACTTGACTTGACTTGACTTACTTAAGTGTATAAACATGCTAACATTTGCTAATTAGCTTCTCTGTGCTGGACCATCAGCCGTCCTGGGAACTCTCTCTCTCCAGGCTGTCGGTGCATCTTTCCACATGTTTTGAATCTGGATCTTTGTCCTCCAGGAGGTTCAGCCTCTCCTCTTGTCTCTGTCTTTCCCTTGTGTGTGTGTTTGTTTCCTGTATCTGTTTGAATGGTGTGCTTATGCATTGCCTCTTGTTTGTTTGTGTAGTCTGTCCTCTTCGAGAGGCTCAGTTTCCTATCTTGTTTGGTGACACCGGAAGTTGCTCTCTGATCCATTTTTATATGTTTACAATCTATGTATGATTTTGTCACGCTGATTGTTGTTTTTTTGTTCGTCAATCAAAGAATGTGACAATTCTGGCCTATGCACTTTATGTAAAGCTCTTATTTGGAAGTCGCTTTGGATAAAAGTGTCTGCTAAATGCCTAAATGTAATTACATTACATTACATTACATAATGTAATGAACTCACATGCATTCAATGCCATTTTATTTCAACATATAAATATATGACTGCTAAAAATATTGATTTGTATTTAAATAGATTTTTAAACCTATATATTATTAATGACTTTTGCTACAGAAGATGATGATGATGAGGCCTTGGATGAAAAATGCATATCTTTTGAGAAAAACATATCACAAGCAAATATTTATTATCACTTTATGATCCCCTGCAGCTTGTGAGTGAGTTTGTGTAGTCTCTGCTAGCGCTATAACTGCTACTAGCTGCCCCTTCTTGCTGGGATTCCATGTGTCGTGTTTGTTAGCTGACAACTGACAGATGTTGTGGATGTAGGAAAATGTTTTGGAAATGTGAGGGTGAATGGATGGAAAAAGAAGTCACTATACTGTAATGTGTTACTGGGTAAAGTCTCACTGCCCAACAGTGTTTGATGATTTCTTCATGGATCATACTTCATAGGTTTATTTTTGTTTTGTACTGAAGTGCCTAATATTTCCTTGTATTTTTATGTAATAATTTATTACTATGCCTTATGTTTTTATTTTTTTATTTTTTTGATAGACCATGACCTAATTATGTTAATTGGGATTAGGGTTATGTTTACAATATCATATAATTCCATGCAAAACATTTTAAAATAGAACACTTTAAATATTTTTTGACTTGCTGACGTTGAGTCTAGCTATATGTTACTAATATATTTTCTAAAATACAGCATCAGAGAAGGAAATAGGCTTAAACAATGCCACAGTAGCTCTAGGATTTAAATTATGATGAAAACAATTATGCCATAATTATACAATGAATCCCTCCTCAGCAGGTACCATCCTGACTTCACACGTGTATTCTTATCCTGAACTGAGGAACATTTCTGTCTATAGTGAAATACTCTCCTAAATCTAAACTATTCAGCTCGTGGTTTACTTTCTTTGACATCAGTCAACATGAAGATAAACAACAGGATAAGATTCCTTCATTTTACATGGAGAAACTTTATTGCAAACATTTTACACTGCCCTTATTTAGACAAGCTTACTTTCTCTGTTGCATCTTCATATTCTGCTAAAGGTTTTTACAAACACAATTAACTTGTTAAAATGTCATGATTTGAATTTTCTTGCATCCAGTGAGCCAGCCTCTGTAAGCACCTGCTTCAGTTAGGAAAGATTTTAACAAGTTACCTACTTTACTGGGTTGGTAGTCCAGCATTGATTGTGAGAACAAGTTACACATGAGCACTCCAGCTCCTAGTACAGTATGATTTGTCATTTGTATACCATAACATTTGGCTGGACTTATGGCAAAGTCTGTGAGACATTACTACTACTTGTAACTCTTCCCTTCAGTTTTGGTCTTGGCGTCTGCTTGAACTTAAAAAGCACTTGAATGATCACAGAGGACACATGGACCTCTATGTTTTTTTTTTTTTATTTAAGTCGATTCTAAGTTGATGACATTTGTTAGTTCAGTTGGATTCAATGAGCTAGATGAATTAACTGAATTAGGTTGAGGTCTTTTGAGCACTCATATAGTGCTTTTCTACCTTAGTGGACAAATCACTTTAAAATTCATCATTCACACACATACCAATGACGATGGAGCTGCCATTCAAGGCACTGGCAGGACCACTGGGAGTAATTTGTGGTTCATTGTCTGGCTTAATCACAGGAATTGAACTACCAACCCTGCGATGGATGGACAACTTGCTCTACCTCCTGAGCAACAACTAAAGCTGTTTATAATTAAATACAGTGTTCCTTTCTCAGTGTGTAGGCCAGTTTTTTTTTCTATACTCAGGCAATGTTGGATTATCAATCAGGTTTAGGTTCACTGGAACTGGAAATTAATACATTTAAATTAATTAATAAACTAAAATAGTTTGGGAATATTAAACCTTAATATCACCTGACTTCATAAGGACTAGAAAATAATTAGCTGGTGCACCATGTTGTCTGACCACATGTTTAGTTGTTCCAAACACCAGCCAAGACAGCCAGCTGGCTGTTAAGAATCAGTATGTATGTAATGATAGACCAGTGATTTTCTTGGTTGTGATATGAGCCTCTCTTTTGTGTACCACAGCATGTAGGAATTTTACACTGTACAATGTGACACTGTAACAAAAGTATGCATCTTACCATCATAGATTCTTCCTCCTTACATTCACACACCTCTATGTTACAGAGCTGTATCTCACCTGGAACTTGGAATTATCATCAACATTTTCTTTATAATAAAAGGCTCATATCTGCATCACACTATAATGGACTAACCCCAGAGCCCTTCCCAGCCTGCCTTGCTGTTGACACTAGTTCTTCCTTCCTTGCTGGTTTCTTAGCAATGCATTTGTACCTAATGGACAGAGTTACATCAGCCTCATTGACAGTGAGTGGAAAACCTGCTTGAAAGGACAGAAGCTGCTAAAAGAAAAGCTAAAGTGAGAAATAACTAGTAGGATGAAAGGTTTTTAATATGGAGATAATATGCATGTCCTGGGAGAGTCCAGCAGCAGAGCAGAAAAAAAAGCAAACAGTAAACATCCATCAGGCTGGAGAGAAGACTGGTTCTCATCTCTGACCTCCACACACCCACAAATCTACAGGCTTATGTTGAGATTCTGCCGCATTGCTTTCCATCCGCATTCTTTATTTGCCAGTGCAACCATACGTAACCTGTGCAAATTTTAGTCTGCTCCCAGCCAGAAAAAAAAAGATAACTAGAATTCATCCATTTGAATCATAGCCAGACTGCTGTAATAGAAATTCTAACAGCTACACATATGAAATATATAATTTCAGCATTAGTCAAAAAGGAGCTGCAGCAACTTGCCTGGAATGGGGAAACTGGGGCCCCTTGTGGAGCCAGACCTGGGAGGGAATCTATCCAGAAATAGTCTGGTGGCATAAGTGTACTTGGTACCAGAATACCTTAGGCCAACAATAGGAGCAGAGCTGCCAACTGATCACCATCTCTCGGACAATCAGCATCGGGTCCCCTCAAGGCTGCGTCCTTTCCCCCCTTCTCTTCTCCCTGTACACCAACAGCTGCACCTCCAGTCATCAATCTGTCAAGCTACTGAAGTTGAACATCAGCTCCCTCACCAAGAAAGCCCAGCAGAGGATGTACTTCCTGCGGCAGCTGAAGAAGTTCAACCTGCCAAAGACAATGATGGTGCACTTCTACACCTCCATCATTGAGTCCATCCTCACCTCCTCCATCACCATCTGGTACGCTGCTGCCATCTGCCAAGGACAAGATCAGACTGCAGCGTATCATTCGCTCTGCAGAGAAGGTGATTGGCTGCAAGCTGCCTTCCCTCAAGGAGTTGTCTACCGCCAGGTCCCTGAGGCGGGCAGGAAAGATTGTGGCTGACTCCTCCCACTGTGGTCACAAACTCTTTCAGATGCTCCCTTCTGGCAAGAGGCTGCGGTCCATTAGGACCAAAACCTCACGCCATAACAGTTTCTTTCCTTCTGCAACCGGCCTCATCAACATGGCCCGGGACCCCCCGATGACTCTGACACTGGTTCATCCATAACCCCCCCCACACATGGACACTACACGTTATATTAACGTTGTATAAATGCTGCTTGCTGAATTTATATTACACTCATTGCACATCTCTTCTTCTTCTTGTTATTATTATTGTTTATTTTCTATTTAGTGGTTTTATTTAATCTTTTTAATTTTTCTGTATATATTGCTCTTGTTGACACCCACGCACCAAAACAAATTCCTCGTATGTGAATATCTACTTGGCAATGAACCGGATTCTGATTCTGATTCTGATTCTGACATAAGAGACGATGATAATAAATCAATTACAGTGATCCTGACAGGGAATACAAGATGTATATTTTTCTCTCACACTCTTTGTACATGTTTAACCTGCTGTGACCAACATTAATATGATATGGCATTCGATTCAGACTTGTGTCAAGTTGAAAGTGATACAGAATTGTTACATGGTCCACCTAGTAAGCCATTGTGACTTTTACATAAAAGCAAACAAGGTTCAGCATTCAGATATGAGGTCAACATGTTAAACTGCTGTGAGATTAACGCACAGTAACGGGGTGAGTGTCTGAAAGGGAAATGCTTCAAAACACACTGTGGCTGTTGATTGTGAACTTCATACTGTAAGTAAGAGAGAAACAGAATGGCAGACTGAATAACTGGTGATGAAAGAGTTGAGCTACTATACGCGTGTCTTCTGCAATAATTTATGACCCCCTGCAGCTGTGCAAATACCAATGTTGAGCAACATTCCTCACTGCAAATGACATCCTGAGTTTCAGTATTATAATGACGGATCAGCGCTGGATAATTCATCTGAGGGCCCTAAAATATGCAATTACTCCACAGTTGCTCCGGATCCATCTATCACGGCGCTCAGCGATTCACCTAGAACGGCAGCACTTTCATCAACACAACAGTAAGTGATAAAAAGTTAGAGACCCTTGTGTTTTGTTGCTGTTGCTTGTTCACGCTGAGAAAGACAATGATCTGATAAACAACAGAAAAACAACACAGAGGGAGGAAAATATCACAAGTTTCTAAATTTCCCCACAGTGAAGAGCAAAGTGTTCAGTTTTGACCTCCGACTCCAACGACGAGGAGCCAGGGAGCGAATGAACAATTTACAAAACACAATCAATCCATCCTGAAACAAAGAAGATCATTCCCCAAAGAAACCTCATGTCCGGGCCTCTTAAAGTCTCATTAAACTGTCAACACAAACTCTTGGCTCCTGCAGTCCTTTGAAAAAACTCACCATGATTTCATTTCATTTTTCATTGCTCTCTGTCACGAGTCCAACAGTGGGTTTCCGATGCCAAAATTCCATAGCTTTGAAAAAGAGCGAACATGATTGAAGAAAGACCCTCCAGATGACTCCGGCTGTAATAAGCAGAGGTATCAATCAACCATGTTTATCAGAAGAACTGTTTCTTCCTCTCCTCGTCTCCTGGAATTAGTCTGTGATTTAGATAGATCTCAGTTGGACCTGCAAAAAATGGTCAGTGGTTCTCAGATGTTTTATGACATGAACCATTTTGGAAGTAAAAATAAAATGTAATGCACCAATGCGAGAATAAAAATAATCTTTAAATGGAGAAACTACTAATAGAAAAATACTTGGTAAATAAATATATATGTTAAAATACTCTAAAAACTAAAAGCAATCTAAAAGAACCACTATCAATGTTAAAATGCAATTAAGTGCCAAACAGAATTAAAGTTCTAACCAATTAAAAAGCTTTTTTAGCTCAAACGAAGCAATAACAAGGCATAAAATTTATATAAAGGCAAAGCAGCACTGGCAGTCTCACTCTTGTTACTCTCTGTAGCACTCCCCCAATTAGTTCTATGGCAGGGATCCTCTCAGCACCGGGTAACCTCTGCAACCCAGCAGCCCAAGAGGAAGATCAGAGCTTACTCAATGTATTTATTTCCGGTGGTGATGTGGAAAGTAATTGCATCGACTGAATTGTGCACATGAGGCACTTGAGTGGGTTTGTAATTTAACCTATACCGGGTACACTGGGATTTTCTTGTAAAAGAAACAGGTTCAATGTTCCCTGTTTAGAAAGCAGCATGGGTAAAACTGTGCTTCAAAACTGGACTGGTCTCTTTGCCTGATACATGACCAATATATCTATATTCTAACTCCAAAAGCAATGCATGTAAGTTCCAACTGTCACTTTACGCCTAATAACAGTTTCAGATCATATTGTGCACCTATTTAACAATATATGCCAAAACAAACTGATGATGATGGCTCCATCAAAGTGTCCCAGTAAGCCATTTCAGTGAGTGAGCATGCACAATACCAGAGCCCAGGAACTGCCTAACCTAAATGGAATGCAGCCATCACTAATGGTAATTCTAACTCTGCTTTTACTGCTTTGACAAGTCAAAAAGTATATATATATATATATATATATATATATATATATATA
>JAVQJD010006094.1:0-20721 GCA_036023655.1 Nannoperca australis
TGCAGCGCATTACATCACAAAACTCAACCCAAGTGCTCAACATAGAAACCAGTCCACAGGCTGCTACAGGCAACCGACAATGTCGAGAAAGGTCTCATTTTTAAAGTTACATTACAGTCCGTTCACACATAGGCAATATAAAGTAATTAATGTAAAACTTTATGAAAAGTTAAATACAGGACCTTTAATTAAATACATGTGGTGAGAAATCAAAGAGAAAAAAAAATGTTGATAAATTTACGCCCATTTAGGCCAGACTCTGGTCAATATAGATTTTTAAAGATCCGGTGGTGTTATTTTTAGGCTGAAGCTACCAATAGCTGAAATGTGTGTCAATTTACAGTACTGCTCTGACCTTGCCATCAAATTGCAATAAAACAGTGGAAATGCATTTCTAATCAGGAAATAGGAAAAGAAAAACTAAATATTTGAAGTGTTTCATCAAAAGTAGAGCGACAAATCATCTGATACCATATACAGTGACAATAAAACCTTGAAGGAAACCAGACTGGTTACTTTTGGGGTTTTTACAGGTGGGTCACGAGCTCCTACACACTGACACCAGTTAAGAGTGTGAAAATGAAAGAACCACCATCCTGTCTGAAGTCACAGCCATGACTAATATCTGACTTTCTATTTGAAGACCGGTATCATCCCAATTCATCTGCAATCTATCTAACCACCTAGCTGACCTGACTAGTAGCACTAGGCCTCAGATATCCTTCCAGCACACTGAGGCCTGCTGAAGCAATGTGTTAAAGTAACGTGTTAAAAAAAATCCCCAAATCTTATCCTTTGCCAGCACGATCCCACTTTACATGTCATCCCGTCCCTTCGGCCCAGCTGTCACATTCTCTGAAATGTCTGACTGGTGCGTCAAAACCTCGCCATTTGCCTATTCTTTTATTTCATTTTTGCCAAACCAACCACCACCCCTACGTGCCCGCTCCAACCCCTTCTCCCCTTGAGCATCCCTCCGACCGGTCTCCCTCTCAACACCTCGCTATCTCCATTTCTCCGGGGGTGAATGACGCCGGAATGCTCCCGTGAGTCGTTTCACCTTCAGCGCGCATCACTAACATGGCCACAGCGGCTTACAGGGATGGACTGTGGCGCGGCACGGCGCGGCACACACCAGCCATCTCTCCCCTCAGCACCACCACTCCTCTCAAACACCCGTCATTTTAGCACCACAGCAAAGGACATTTTATTATCCGCCACAGCGAGAGCCTCCCGATTTCACTTGAAAGGCTTGCGATGCAAAAATGTGAAGGGCACAGCCATACCTGCGCCGGCTGCTGATACAACCACAGCCACCGCTTTAATATCTCTCGGTTTATTCTGTGAATGCTTTGGGGTGATCGTATGCACGAAAACAACGAGGACGGACGTGGAATCAAGCAGATACGGGATGTCGACACCACACTGGCCGCACTCTTGTAATGCCACTCTCGGGCGACTGGCCACAATGTCAGCGCTGCGAAACCCGACGGATAAACGCGCACACATTCTCCCCTCTCTCACACACACACACTCACACATGCACACACCGATACTTACAATTCCTTTATGAGCATTTTTAGGCGGTGCAGTATTTCCCAGATGGAAGCAGCTCAATACAGGTCCAGAAACAGGGTCGATCCCTCCCTCCGATAGTCTCTTCTTTCTCCGCTGCTTCTCTCCCACCGCTCCCCCTCTATGTCATTCTACCTCCACAGTCGCTTATTTTCTTCAAATTCACTTCCTGATCGGGGCCGCGGAGCGGCGTTGCTGTTGCGCGCAGAGCACCGAGGCCTGTGCAGAGCAGACTACACACAGAAAAGGATGGTTCACTTGGGGTGGTTTGTGGTTGTGGTGGGTCCATGCAGCCTATATTGACTGAAAGGGCTAAAGTCCAATTGGATACATAGCCTACATATGCTAATAAATAACCATAGTCACACTTAAAAAATGGACATTGACACTGACAACGCATTATGTCTATAAAATTGCACAATTATGCAGATTTCAGAACAGCTCACAAATGTAAATACTAAAGATTAAATAAAATTCTATAGGGATAAGGTATATTATTTATCCCACCTTTTTTTTTTACCAGAGTAAAACATTTTTAACGTAGCTGAAACTAGAAGTAGTGCCACAGGAATGGCCGAGACAGCATGTTACAAAGCATAAAACAGATTTATAGTGAATTAGATTAAGTACAAGGTTAGTAAATGATCGCAAAACACATCATCGGGGTAATGTAAGATTGACGTAATCAACAACAAATATACCGTTAAAACCTACAACACGTTAGCCAATCCACCAAAAAGAGATAGATGCCAGCTAGACCAACTGAGCTTCTCTGAACCGTTTTTCTTGAGGGTGTGCTACACCCTCTGCGTCATCGCAGTCACGGTGACGTAGAAGCGTGGTTCTTCACCATCATATGGGCATGACACGGGGACCACCGCTGTCACAGACGCAGCTGAGCGATGTCAGCTGAGCTCCCTAAGCCCTTTTTCCAAAGTCCCCACATCTAATGTGATTATCTGCCTCCAGAAATTCCAAACACACTCCTGTCCACCAGATATCTGTCACCGGTGACTGACACGAAAGCACGTGTTCTGCATTATCCTACAACCACTTTTATATTTCTGGCGCTGTGTTTCCAATAACGATCACAGATTAACTCGTGGAGGGACGCTTGCACAGTCACCCTGTTAAACCCACATAGGATTCGCGGGATGATGTGTAATTTTCTCAAGGACCCCACGGAGGTCCCCTGACCACGCTTTGGTCCACCACCCACGGGTCTATTGCGCGTGATGCGATGACAAGACATCACAGGTCCCTAATCCAGTCCCACGTCCCGGAGATCGTGGGATAAGAGTGCGTGTGTGTGAGTCTAAAATTATGTAACAGCGCATTGCTGCTGTATTTATAGCGCATCTGTATCCGTCTGCAAACATCCGCTTATCATCCTCTGTCTTCTCATCTGTAGGACCGCTTATACCTCCTGTCATAAAGGCCCACTGTAGTACAATGAAGTGAAGGAAAGGCTGAGTCTATCTATCTATCTATCTATCTATCTATCTATCTATCTATCTATCTATCTATCTATCTATCTATCTATCTATCTATCTATGTTCCAAAGTGCAGCTGCATTGTTGATCTGGAAATAGTTGCAAACAAATGACCTTGTGCTCTAATCATTTTATATCCTATGGTTTGGCCTGCCTGTTTTGATGAAGTGTGTTCTACAGCACAAATGCTTTTATCTTTTCCCCCTATTTGTGTCATTGGTTCATATAATTGCGTACAGCAAAACAGAATAAAATGCACTTTTAGCTCAAACCTTCAAAGAACTGTACAGAACATCATGAGAATGGTAGATTCTATAAGCCAGTGGTGTCATGTTGATACTTTGAACTGTGTACCTGAACAAACCACAAGGGGTTGGCCAGTCAACCAGCAGCAACAGCAGCAGCAGCAGCAGTACAAGCAGAGCTCCAGATATGAGTAACGATCTCACATCTATTCTCAGGTGACGAAAGGGGCTGAGGTGTCAAGTGATAACCATCTGCTGGAGTGTGGTATCAGATGGCAGAGCGGAGTGCTGACAGACCTGGTTAAACCAAACATGTAGCGAGAATGTGCCACGCACATCTGGTGGAAAAACTGTTCGGAATGACTCTAAATCTTACCTCTGAACAAGCTTCCTGGGGGACATGGTGACTCCATGTCCCCCAGGAGACACCCTCTTCTGAAACACTGTTGGTAAAGTAGATTCACATTTTATATGTGATTACTTTCTGTACAAACATAACACACGTTACATGTACATGTACATACATCTGTGTGTTGAGAACAAAAATTTGCTTTTTGGGTGTGGTTTAAATGTTTGGGAAATTTTTATCTTTTCTTTACCAGTGTGTTTCAATTCCTGGTGTTTGTGTATAAAAAATTCAGTAAATGTATTTAGTTGCAATCAGGGCTAAACGACCCAAATTTACCTTGGTGTCTTCATCCAGTGTGATGGTCCTGAAAAACACGCTGCTAATACTGACCTCTGCTGGTTGTTTGCCCAACAACCTAAACCTTCATCAACTGCAACTGTATTCCATTTGATTTTCTTAAAAACTTTTCTGAAATTATACCTTATTCTCCCACACCTATAAACACAAACTTCAAATACACGAACACATAAAAAAAAATTCACAAATCTCAAAGGGACACTGGACAGCTGTATTTCAAATTACAGTCCTAATACATCATTATGGGTCAGTTGCACTCTGATGAAGGATACTGCCAACTTTATCAGTGGGCTTACACCATAATTTAGTATTTTAAGAGAGAGGTAGTTTCAGAATAAATCAGAAAAACTGCAATGGCTATCACCACACTGATAGTTCTGCAGAGCAAGACTATTTCATTGCTCATCATTAAATCCTTCATGCAGGCATAACAGTGTTCCTGCATATGAAAGAAAGTGAGCAACCCCTGTACTAGAGAACTGGGTTATAATCAGCTCTGCTATAATGTCACCCCTCTCAGAAGTGAGCGTTACATTGCCACAGTTTCTGCGAACAGGTAAGAATTACACAGATACAGTTACACAGAGACATATAGTGTAGCTTGGTTAGCAGAGAAAAACAACTATGAACAAGAGCAACCATTTAAAGAGATCAGCTCGTCTTTATTAACCTCCGTGAATTCTTTGATATTCAAACTGGAAATGCCTGCACAACAAAACAATCTCTACATTATCTTCAATGACAGAAGAAAGAGCTCTATGGGAGCGATCACACATACGAGTAGTTGTCAGCACAGCACAATTTTAATACATCAGGAACTATTGTGGAAAAGTGAGTGTAAAATAAAATAAATACACGTAGGAAGGTAGGAGGAGCTCAGAAGTAAAGTGGGACAATTTCTCTAGAGAAGCATCAGGAGAGAAGTGCTGAAAGGAGCCGATGTGTAATCTGTGTGGTTAACAGGGTATAAAGTGCTGAATTTCTCACAACAGTAGGTCTGATATGGCTGAATGGAATACTGACTTGAAGCTAAGGCATCTGAATGATGTGGATATTATGGATATACTTATTTGGAGAATATTAAGTATACTACAACGTTAAACCAAAACTTGATGTATAAATGGTATTTATAAAAAAAAGGCAGAAACGGTTGTCATTTGTAAAAATGCCACCCAATTAACAAATATTTTCTTTTACATGAAGGTAGATTTAAAAGGCACCCCAGGTAGAGTTAAAGTATAAAAAGAAAAGTAAAGAAAGCAAATAAATACTCTAAACATACATGAAGATTTTGCTGTTAGCAAAACATACCTGTTTGTCTCTTCTACAGAATACAGCCCCAAAAATACTGACATGCATCCAATACTACAGTATATTCTAAGCTACAGTCATTTTATACTGTAATAAGATGCTAGTTTTGTTAAAAAAAGGAAAACATCCAGCCCTATAATTAATCATAATGACTGTCCTTTTTACTCACCCGCAAAACATCAGCAATAAGGCTCATCTCTCCTCCCTGTCACTCATTAATGTACTGTGGTCCACACCATCTATCAAAAAAACCCAACTGATGAATACTTACATAGCACCATGTTCTGGGATCTACAATGAGGATGACAAGAAGTCAACATATAAAAAAAAAAAAAACAGGACTCATAATAATGGAATCACTCGCTCTTAATATTGAGGTTGGTCGCGAGGTGCACATTTAGCAGCCTTGCTGGTTTCACAGGTGGAAACTCGTGGCGCTCTCTTTTCCCCTTTCCTGCTCATATGGGGAATATTAAAGCAGTTGTACGTGGCATGCAGCTGCACTTATATGCTGCTCCGAGAGAAGGGAATAAAAAGAGAAGTCAGAGGATTTTAGGGGGAATAAAGAGAACGGATGCCTCTTTCCTTTCACAGTCTTTCCTCTCTCTTGTTCTTCTTTTTCCCCTCCACGTTTCACTTTCCTCCTCAGCACAGCGTTTCTGTGACAGCTGCAGCAGCAGTTCATCTTGGTGGGATTTTGGAAAATGGAAGTGGCAGTCTGTTTGTGTGTGTGTGTGTGTGTGTGTGTGTGTGTACTTCATGGAGACCTATAACAATTTGTTTGTCTGTTTATATACAGTATGTTTAAATGTGATATTCTATAGTTTAGATTTCAGTTGTCCTTTTGTATGTGTACATGCACATATTACTTTCTCAGTAGAAAACTTTTTTCATCTTGTGTTCTCCATTTCTCTGCCTTTACTTTTCTCTACACGTAGGCTTCAGGGATGTCTGAGCCGTTTATCTTGATGTAAATCTTGGCGTTGTCCTCCCTCTGCTGTTGCTCTCTGTAGAGCGTCCGTCTGTAGCAGATCAGGTAGAGCGGTAGCAAGAAGCCCAGCATACTGAGAACAAGGAGTCCAACGTTGACCTGGAGGATGACATCAGAATTAGCCAAGCCCAAAGGTATAATGTGTGAAAGCATGTTTTTGAGAGTGCGTGAGTATTCATACCCAAAGTGGGTCTCCCTGCAGGGGTCCCATCATAGCCAGAAACAGAGGTTGCTGCAGCAGAGCAAACACAGCGCTGACCAGAGACTGCATGCCTGTTAGACTGCCAAACTGGGAGGAGGGATACCTGGAGAAACAGAAGCGGTATGTTTAGTTCTCCGTTTAAAGCTGCGTCCACATACGGAAGATGATAAAGTGTGTGTGTTTGTGTGTGTGTGTGAGGATAGAGGTACATCGAGACTTACACAGCAGCATAGAGGCCGCCAACTGCAGAGTGAATGAATCCTCTCACCACAGTGTGTAAGACAAATGACACAATCTGAGGGAACATGAAAGTAGAAATCAAAATTCGCAATCATTTTAGTAATTCCGTCAGTTAGTTTACGGGGGCCTTAAAGGAATAGTTCAACTTTTTGTAAAATATGTCTCTTTGCTGTCTTGCTGAAAGTTAGATGAGAAGATCGATAGCACTCTCGCGTCTGTCCGTTAAATATGAACCTACAGCCAGCAGCAGGTTAGCTTAGCTTAGAAATATTGGAAACTGGGGGTATCAGCGAGCCTGGCTCTGTCCAAAGGTAACAAAATCTACCTATCAACCTTTCTAAAGCTCACTAATTAACTCATTATCTATTATTTGTTTAATTTTTAACCAGTCTATAAGCTAGCTGTCTCGTGGCATATAGACAAACGTTATCTTCAGACGGTGCTAACAAAACAACAAGACTCTCTCTGCTGTCAACAGTGAAAAGAGGCTGTAACTATTTTAAGGCAATAAAGAGTCACTAATAACTTTGCTTGCAAGTCATTCGGATCCCTGAAGTACTTTGAAGGCCTGTGTGTATCTCTGACACCTTAAGTGGACAACTCACCTGCAGGGGGAGATTGGGCACTAGGCTGGTGATCCCAAATCCCACTAAAAGGAGGTTTGTGAGGACAAATGCTCGCAAGGCATTGGTCACCTTCTGGGTCTTTTTGTCTCTGCGCTTTTTCTTTGTCTCCCCCCTAGTGGTTGAAATCAAAAAGATGAAAGATAGATCAGATTATCAGGCACTGATATCACAACTGGGCTTCACAACAAAGGTTACTTTCTTGGTTCTATTCATCACACTGGCAAAAGAAAAGCACTAATGTCTGGGCCTATAAATGGAAAGCGGTAAAGGGCAGTCGGAGGAACAACTCAAACTTGACTCACTTGCTGCAGGGTTCCTTTTCCTTCTCGCCGTCATCACATTCCTTCAGCTTCCAGTCCATGATCTGGCCAATCACAGGAGTGGTCATCAGGCAAAGCAGCTGCAGCATGCCGAAGATAGAGGAGTACAGACTCACTGGGAGACGGGTCAGAATGAGAACAAAAAGAATGTAACAAAAAGTGCAATGAATATTAGAAATTGAGAAAAAATAAGAAAGGGAAAGGGTTAGAGGAAAGCATAAAAAGGGTTCAGGACCTTTTTCTACCTAGTAAATGACTATGATGGTACAGTTAATCATTAGTCCTGGGCGTTAGAGGCACACTGAGTGAAACAACAGTGGATACGGAGAAAGCGGCTGGTCAAAAGTCAATTTAATGCCATTATGTGGGGATTTATGGCCAGGGTAGTAATAATAAATGTGCGTCATGTGTAACTGCTTATAAGCTGGTGCTGAGGGGCAAAGTTAGTTAATAAGTACAGCAAATTGTACCTGAATGACAGCTGAAGGACTGGGTTATTGACATGGACAACAGCCATGGTCAAATGGTATAAAACAACACTAGCTATGTCAAAAGCCAGAAAATAGTGGTAGTGGATTTTGAACAGTATTGTGATGGTGAACCTATATGAGACTAGACGTTAAATTCAAATTGTTGTCTAATGCTTCAGTAATCTACTGATACAACTACAGGATTTTATTCTTACCAACTTCCATTCTTTCCACTGAAAATTCAATGAAAACCAAGTAAGTTCAGTTGCTTTTATGTCATGAATTAAAGTTACTGAACAGTCTATACCAAAGGACACAGCAAGAAATGTCTTGACTAAAGTTAAAGCAAAAAAATCAAACAAAGAAAGTGTTCATGATCCCCAACATACACAGACAGAAAGATACTGAAAACAAAATGCAGAGAGGCAGACCTGTGTTGAGGTCGCCATCGCTGAGCGCCTCTAGGACACTGTTCATGGCCCCCATGTAGAACAAAAGACGAAGCTGAGTGACAGACATGGTCACCAGACTGAGCAGGAACATCGTGCTGGTGATAGTTTTCAAGAATGACTGGGCTGCAGAGGAGAAACAGAAATCAAACAATAACAATAACATGCAGAAAAGAAGCACAAAAAGCTACAAAAAGTACAAATGTGACATCAGCTTTTGAATGCTGCACTCTTACACTCTTCTTGTGGCTTGCAGTCCATTTCCAGGTCCATGGTGGAGAGGCAGAGATTGTTCCTGTCCTTAGGGGGCAGCTCATCCTGTTTCAAGGTGTGGCCCACGCTCAGACGACGGCCCACTGTGGTGACTTGGTGGTAGAACTGCTTCCCCGTGATTTTATGGTCAAAGCCCAGCCAGTTGAACTTGATCTTCACACTGAGAACGCAGAAGAGGAGAGAGGGAGGAAAAGGAGGAAAAAATAATGGGAGTAGAGGACAGTGTGTGAGGAAGGACAGAGGGAAGGGAAGTGACAAGAGGAGATCGTCGAGGAATGAAAAAAGTATAAAAAAGTAAGTAAATAACATAAACAGAACACGTCCAACATGCAAGCCATATTCATGTGGTAATGTTGCATTTGCCATTAATACTGAAAAGGTAGAATATGGCTCCCTGAACCAATCAGTCAACTGGAAACGTTTTTTTCGTATTTTAATTTACAAATATTTACCACAGGGACGAGTTTAGTGTGATCCTCAGCAGACAGACTGTAACCTGGCAGCATTACACTGCTCATTTTTGCACATATTACTAAAACCCATAAAGTTTTCAAACTTATATTCAACTTTATTATCAGTGATCACTGTATACGTGCATACTGTTGGTGGATCTGTGGGAAAGGCTCCCTGAGAAAAAAGATGATTCTGTTTGTAAAAATGCAAAAATGCTATAGACCTATAGATAATTAGTGACAAAATGTTGCACGTCCTCTTTTACTGTCAATGTTATCGGAGACGCCGCTGTGTGTATCTGTGTTACTAACCTGTAGTCCATGTCCTCTGGTCCTGGGAACGGTTCCAGTGGCCAATTGAAGAAGCAGTTCAAGAAGACCAGTCCAGCACAGGCAGCCCACACCACCAGAATAGTGATGAAAGGTATGCCAAGGTCATAGATCACCTGTGCACATGAAAACATGACCAATGAATACAAAAAAAAGAGTTTACACTTATAGTGTTAGTGCAGGAGTGTGGATGGTGATTCAGTGTTTGTTACCTTGACACCAGGAAAGGTGACAGCGGAGGAGGCATAGGAGCCAATCATCAGGGCGATGAAGGTGGAACGGAGGTCCCCAAACATGTTAGGGAGCTAGAGAGAAAGACACAGAGAGACCAGTTAAGCTTTCAGATAATCTCATCATCACAACCTGTCCCTATTGTACTCTAGAACAAAGTTTGTTGCAAGGGAAATAAGATATATCCCATTGTGTATGTAAGTATAAAGGTTGAATTATCTACTGCCAAGATCATGGGGATCTCATCTGCAGTGTAGCTGATCTGAGTTTGAGTCCGGGGACAGATTGGGGACACAGTGAGCATGGTGCTATCTGACACTGAGGTCAGAGTGGACAGTGGGAACCAATTGACAAGCAGAGATGGCTCTACAGAAAAAACATTACAGAAAATAAAACACAACAAAGTAACATGGAACACCCGTAACAGCAATATGAAACAGCATCACATAACACACACGGCTGTCCACGCGAACGCTGAGTTGACGGATTCTATACAGCTGAAACAATCAGAGGGGGTGACTGAGGTGAGATGATATTTTCACATGCTTTACTCCCGTTTGAAGAAAGAGAGCAGAGTTGGGAGGGAAAACAAAAGACAGTGGGTGGCAAAACATCCGAATACAAAGCCATTCACAAGCTGTTCTGTTTTCAAGAGACTGAACAACAACAAGCACATTCAATTACATAAGACTGGGGAAGCTGAGGAAGAGATATGTGTGTGTGTGTGTACTAAATTGAGAAAGTATGCACATTGAAGCACCCAAGTTACAGTATTTCCCAGCAAGATCATCTATTTAAAAACACTGTCCCAATAGATTTTGATATATTATAGCTACAAATAGACCCTGAAGGAGGAAGGTGACCTGACAACTGACACTGGAAGGGAGCCAGGGGTGGCAACAGAGGGCAGCTGAGTATTACCTAACGCCCCTCAGCTGAGAATGACTGCCTGTAGGTCTGAGGTGGAGTAATGAACAAGGAGTAAAGAAGGAGCAGCATAGTTGGATTAATAATGATTAACTCAACACTGAGGCTTCCATGTACAGTAAACCGGGTTGTGAAGGAGATGGAGTGAAGCTGATATCAGGGTAAAACATGATTTTATGCACAGGCCATGGGAGCCTCAGAAAGGTCAAACAAAGCCCTAAATTGTGGTTTAACTACACCACTGACATTCAGGCCAGTGGCAGCAACTAAGAAGACATTTAGGTGGTGCAACAAATACCACATAGGAGATGAACAATGTACATCACAGTAACAGTCTGTGGTGGAGATTTACTGGTGCAGAGCCTCTCTGTAGAGAACACCATCACCATGGTACAGCCCAGGACTCCTGTGTGAGTCACTGTAGACTGAACTGATGGCAAAGGAAGGGAACAGGAGGATGAAGAACAGCAGAGAAGGAATGCAAAGCAATGGTGAAGGGTTGACCCTGTGAACTCTGTAAGTTGTTTTTCTGACCCTGTGTATCTGTGGTTCTGCTCAGTCTTAAAGGGGAACTCCAACAATTATACACATCAAAGTCTGTATGAAGTATAAAACAACAGCAAAAAGTTGTATAAAGCCTTTTGCGGTTTCCAAGGAAGGAATATCCGAATTGCATTGTGGGTAACGTTGGCGCCAGGTTTTGACAAGGAGTGTGTGGAATTAAAAATATGACATCTCTGCTGCATACATTTTGCTTCTTTGCTACTTTTAAACTGTCCATTGTGAGTCTGACAATGTTACAGTGCAAGTGCAAGTAATCTTTTTAATTTTCCAAATATCATTTATGGGATTAGTGTGTTTTGTGCATGTAGATTACAGTCAGTGCATGTGTCTGTGTAAAAAGAGAAAGATAGGGATATGAGCAGCTCAAGGGCCCAGCGGTTGCCATGAAGCCAAAAAAATAAAAGAAAGACATAAAACTGAACGGCAGACAAGAAAGGAGGGAGAGGGGGAGCAGGCAGCAAGCCAGCAAACTATTATAAGATCAACAGCAAGACAAAGACCTATGGAGATAGAGAATACATCTGGACAAACATCATACGGCAGGTGCAAAAGCTCTGCAGCTGGAAGATTATAAAGCACACTCGACCGTGCACACACTTACTGTGAGAGAGGTGAAGGTCATGCACATGCCCCCGAAGCCATTGAAAGTCAGGGCAATGAAGATAAGGACAGAGAGTTCTGCAATTTACACAGATTACAATTACACTTGCTCGTGAGTCTGTGAACAACCACACTACTGTACATTGTTTCAAATACAGTGCAAAAAGGTACACGAGGACTCTTCGGGCAAACTCACCATTTGGTTGGTAAGCTCCATAAGCAATGAGTAGACAGGAAAATCCAAAACACGTGCTGAAATTAGATGGTCACGTCAAACACTTCTGATGACAATTTAAGTGGCAACCCACTTTTTTTGCTTCCTAAAGGGTTTTACATAGTCCCAATTCAATGGAAGTGAATATGATTTTGTTCACAGAATTGAAAGATTACATTTACACATGCCTTTCTAGAAATAACACCATATTTAGCTTGGATGATTTCATCTCATCTTTGGTTACCTGCCCAGCAGTCGTAGCTTGCGAGGCCCATATTTATCCATGACGATCCCCAGTGGCAGCGTGATGGCTGAGAGCAGGAAGGAGCCAACTGTAAATGCCAGGTTCAGCATCTCATCCTGTTCTTTACAAATTAGCCAGCCGTTCATCCTCAGGGAACCATCCATAGGGACCAGGGGCTTCATCTCAACTCCGTCACCCAGACCAACCACGGCACCCTCGCTTTCATAGTACTCAGCATACTCATAAGGTGTTGGCGTTGGCAGGGGTTGGGACAGATTGTAGCTGGAGCTGTTACCTGAAGATGATGGAAGTAAGAAGAAGATGAAGGGTTAGATAAAAAGACAAAAAAAAACGCAAGGACAGGCTTGAAAGTGGAAAGTAACTGTCATGTGAGATGGTTCAGGTTGCCACAATGTCATATGTCTTGTTTAGTGTGACTGATACACAGAAGTATTATTAATAAAGGTTGAGTGGTAAATAATCATGTGACTGTGTAAGGTTGAGTTATGCTGTGCGCTCCTGCAGAAGGTTTAGCGTAAAGGGATCTGTGTTATCTTGTTATCATACAGATGAAATGCGATGGTTGCAGTTCTGCATAATCCCAGGATCCTGATACATCAACACATAGTGGGCACATTACACCATAAACCTAAGTATAACATCATCAAAAGCAGAAAGGGAGACAAACATACATTTCTGACACTATAAAGTTTAGACCCACAGAAAGATTAAAATGTGCCAACTTGCCTTTACTGAGACGCTATATGGATTTTATTAGTATGTTGGAACGCCAAGGGTAAAAACTGACCAATGGCAATAAACTTCACAATATCATCAGAAACTGTGGCAGGAGATAATGTGAAAAGGTACACAAGTCCAGGAGAAGTCCAAGTGAGGGAGAAAGGGAAACAGCTGTTTGGGAACGTATTGGTCATGTATGAGCTGATCTTTTCTGAATTACACTCCCTTAGAGCCACTCAATGTTTTTGTAGGCAAGCAAGTGTGGCGACCCTGTGTGAAACACCATGACTTCCTTCAAAACAAAGTGCCAAAGTCTTCTTCAGGCAACCAGATGATACATATGATCATATGGGGACAGCTGGTTGAAAAAGCAAATGTCTGAACGTACACATAATAACTGGGGGTTGGGGTTGTGGCACATCTTGCAAGAAGATTTGAATGAGCAGGATGTTGCAAAAAACAAAAACAGCTTGTCAAGCTCTAATCATTCCTCCAGTATCTCTGCTGCATGTGCACAAAAGCCTAATCTGCACTGCATCATCATTATCTTTTTTTATCCACCATTTTGTTTTTATAGTCAACCCCACCTGTGGTCAGATTTCGGCTGTTCATCACTTTGCTATCAGTCTTCTCTCTCTTCCTGTCCTTTATCAGTGGACTTTATACTTCCATATTACAAGTAATAAAATCCTGCAGTGGATCTCTTCGTTCCTCTATCATGTGTCACATGGCTGAAAAGAGCTGAGCTGCTGCATTCTCCCTCTTATATCATCAGAACAAGATAAGACTGGCAGCTGTGGCAGTGTTGTAAGAAATCACCTACAGTCGTGGCAGCTCAATGGTTCTTCAGCGGTTAGCATCACAGCTGAAACATTTTTACTATCCTATAAAGCGGTGTACCTCTGCTGGTAAACGTGACTAACATTAACCTTGATTATCCTAGACACTAGGAGCTGGAAATACACCTTCCTACAAATCACCAGTCTTATAAATTATTAATGTAAACTCCCAAGGAGGCTACTAGTGAAAGACAAACTGAATCCAACCAATAGTTTAGCGTCTGTGGTATTAGTAGGGCTCACCGGAGTCAGGACATGGGTCACGACACAGTGTCACTTAAAGTCCAAAGGATAAGTCTGGCCGGACCCCTCTCTCACATTCCCTTTTGCTTTCTCTATTCTATAAGACCTGACTGGGGCCATTGTGCGCGTCAATTAAACCTTTGTACTTAAAAACACAAAGCACCTGCCTTGCTGTGGTTAAAGTGGGGGCTAGAAGAAAAAAGAGAAGATGAGATGAGGGATTTGGGGTGAGGGCCAAAGGACAGCTGATCCAGTCTGTCATTGATTTATCAGTTCCCTCTCAATCAGTCTGCTGCTGTGTCTTCAGCTGTGGAGCCACTGGAGTCTTTTACTCTTTAACTTTAGACCGCATTGACAAACTGCGACCCTGCTCTCTTTTTGAGTTGACTGATCATGTTAAATCTCCAGAGTCCCTAAAAAACAGTTCATGGACCCTTCACAGAAAACACTCATTCTTCCAAGAGAATGAATGAGGCCAAAAGGCAGCAGTCTTAAGTTTCATCTATTGAATAAAACCTTGTTCTCTCCTTCATGTCAACTCATGATGACACTGACTGACTGTCAAGGCACCCCTCATCACAAATCCTCATTTTAACAGCTCATTGTACACGGGACACAATCCCAAAATCTAAGAGTTCTGTGCTGTAACCACATGACGGCAGATGCACAAGACTATTTGCCTTTCCTAGTGAGCAATTACTTCTCCATCAAGGCAAATTAAGGGAAGTGTAAAAAGTGACAGATAAGTGATGCTACAATACTGTAGGAACTTAAAAAGTACAACAATATAAGTACAACAGCTGTGACTCACCTTCCTCTTTGCAAAGGTAAGAGTAGAAGCCTTCTGACTTGAGCATGATGAGGAGCGATCCCCATCCCAACAGCACCGCGGAGAAGAGCAGATTCTCAATGATAGCAGTCACTGCCATCCACCAGCGTCTGGCAAACGCTGTGGCCAGAGTCGGAGGCATGGTTGAAGGAAATAAGTTAAAGGCTGACAGGGGTGAGAACCAGAGGAGAGAAATGCAGAGTAGAGAGAAAGAGAGAGTGAGAGAGAGACAGAGACCACCAGAGAGGAAAGAAAGAGCAAGCTGAAAGCTCAAAGAGAGCCTCCCTGACTGTCGCTCAGGATGAAGGATCGCTGATCACTTATCTGTGAAGAGAAAGGCACAAAGAGGAAGGGGGAGGTTTTATAGTTAGCCTATCACTGAAGTCACTCAAGGATAGGAAGGTTCATTTTTTATACGATCACAAGATAAAACCCACTTTACTTTCAACCTAATGAAGATAACTGGTTGTAATGTATGACATTAGGTGCAAATCACCCTGTGAATTATACATATACTCTGTTATGTTTGTTTCATGACTTTTTTAAGAATTGGACGTCCCTTCTAATTAGACCCAGAGGAGAGGCAATGGCAGTTGCTGTAAATAACTAAACTAATTAATAGAAACAACAGATGGTGAATTATTAACTCTGGTGTTAGTGCAAAGATCATTACATCACTCTGCAGCAAGGACGAATATCTTACATCATAGGCACTAATAACTGAAGAAGCATCCATGATGGCATCACAGAGTTTCTACTGTTAGGTGGAAAAGGCAAACTGCTCTGAACTGGATAAAAATGGGTCTCTCTCACTGCTCCCGCACTCCATGGCCCCTCTCTCTCTATCTCCCTTCTCTGCTACTCAGCACCTAAATGTCCTCTCAGGCCCATCCAACCGCAACTTTCCTCTGCAATTACTGTGGAGCATTCAAAACATAAAGGAGCTGCCAGACAAACAATAAACAAATCAACTCACACAGCCAACTTCTTTCTCTCTCTCTCTCTCTCACACACACACACACACTTACGGATACACACAATACTGTACGTGCACAAACAATCAGTTCAACCAGTAAGATAAAAGTAGCTGCAGAGTTAGCTGTACATCTCAGGACAATAGTGTGTTAACACATTAACATGTTATAATCAGGGATTGCCTGTTTCTGTATATCTGCTGTGTCATTTAATTAAAAAGCAAATCTATTCCCATTATTCATTCATTTTTCCATTACAGGTGTATAACTTGTCCAGGCAAATGATACGCTCCCTTACCTTTACAGGCTGTAAGCGGCACCATCCAGCTTCATGCCTCCTGTTGCACTTTCGACCAGTTAAGTGACGAATATCTGTGAAAAACCAGGTTTTTATACTCAGCAGTCCTCACATAGCACTACCTATTGACCATTGGCTGTCTGATGTCTGCACCTCGGCTGATCAGGCCAACCAGCACTCAGCAACATTGTACACAGGCCTAGCCCTTTGATATATCCATAATGTTAGGGGCTTGAATCTTTGCAGGCAGATTGTAGACAATGTTGTTTTTGCGCTTTAATAGTGCAGCCGCAGATTAAAACAGAATGATTAATAAGAATGATGTACCAGTTTGATTTTATCAAAGTCACTGTGCAATGGGATGTCTGAGTGGAAAGGATTAATCAAGCCAAATAATGTCTTGTTGAAAACATAATGGACTTCTGCAGATAAGGATTGTCTGGATCAGTAACAGGTATTGATAGAGAGTGGGAGGCAGACTGGAGCGGGGACTCCCCTGTTTCAGTTGTTGCATAAACTGTTTACTGTTGTTTACGGTGCTATGTTAAATGTTTACGGTTGATGAGGTTGAAGTCTGTACACACACACACACACAGTTGGTGGGTTTAAGCCCCCACAGTCTGATCAGCTGTGTCCATAAATGCTCAAATTAGTTAATTTCTGCTTATTAATGTGACATAACCTTAATATTTATATGTGCTACAGTCGTTTCTCATCATCTTGAACATACTTAATCATTACTGCTGCACTGACGTGATGACAAATTTGCATGATCAATTATGTGCTTGTCGACTGTTCTATTTGATATAGCCTAAATAAATCAACAGGAAGTTTACATTAAATAGGCTGAGTTTGAAAGTGGGGGTTATATCAGCAGCAACCTGATGTTCAAAACTTGTTTTCCAAGTTGGAAACCACCGATTGCCCACTTGCAGTGCACTATGCTGAAACTGTAATCAATATGCAAATCAATCACTGAGTGACCAACAGTGAACCTATCTAAATAAACACTGATATGGTCATTTGTGCTGTTACTGTGATCAATATCTCAGATTAAAAGGTTAAAAAAAACACATGTTGATGGGCCATTTGATGCATCAGTCCTTGATTAATCAAATCAGACTATTTCAGCCATTAACTGATCCATTGATCTCACACTGTTGGTGATGCCACAAGTTATCAAAAACATTTATTGATCTGATCAGCTACCCTACATCATAGCTACCAAAGATTTCCAAGACAGGATTCAGTTTTCTGAGATGTAATGGAACTAACACTGTAAAATCTGTCACATTCTGTATAATTGTTAGTCCACATGGGGAGCTGAATATGAATAAGTCAGCTGAAATGCTACCAAAAGTGTTTGCTGAGGGCTGTGCACAATAAGAAAAGGAACCATCTTTGACCGGTTTTCTTTGCAACTTGCTGTTTTCAAATTGAATAACACCACCTTGTGGTGCTAGATAGATAGTGAACATGGCCACTGATGCACAAATACCACAACATAGCTGAATAAATGTTTTTATTGCACAGTCATAACTGGAATCAAATATTTGGTAAAGTAGTTAAGTAGCTAAACCAGCAACACAACACAAAAACACAAACAACCCACCAGAATAAAATGCTTCCTTCAGTCCTAAAGTTTGAAGTAATTCTAAACTTTACACATGGTTGTACAGTTGATACATTTTGACCTGCCTGATCATGGCTTGATATTTACATACATAACCTCTAGCAAATATATTATACAACAGTGATTTTGTCCCTGGATGTTTTTAAGTGCAGTAATGACCACTGTTGTGATCCAGACCAGTTTCAGAGTCCTTTCATTAGTGCAGTACACCTACAGTGATCGGAAGTGTCAAAGAGAGCAGCATTGTCATTATGGAGCCTTCAGTTTCTGGTGCTGCAGCAGGAAAAGGAAGTCAGACAAGTAAATGATGAGACATTTTACAACCATGACATCTTGTAACATTCAGAGTTTAATTTCAAAATCCACTAATCCTTAAATGCACTACCTGAGTTAAAAACCTGTGTCTTTGCTATATCTTTGAATTAACTTATTTAGTGGTTCATTCAGTTACAGGATTGCCACAAATCTTCCACCTTTACCTATACTGGCCTTGAAGGTCACAATTTAAACATTTTCTAATACAATCGATATCCCATTGAATTTCTAACATCAAGAATGTATCTGCTGCGCTACCCGAATGATATGTTTCTTTCCTATACCCAATACTAACTAAGCAAAGATAGATAACATTCCACATCCATTACAAAACAGCACATATGGAGAAAGTCCAATACCTGCTGTCCCACTTTTGACCTGTTTTGAGCTAGACAAGATAAATGAATGATATGTTATGGCCAAACAAAACTATTAATACTCTTCAAAAGACCATTCCAGTGTTTATGCATGTTTTAGCCCATTTACTTCAAATCACTCACGTTTTACATCACAGCTAACAATTCTACAAACGACGCTGCTGTGTATTAGAAAATTTGATTTACTGTAGTTTCCAGTTCCATCTGTTTCTATTAATTTCCATATGACATGAAAATCTGTCAGCACATTCTTAAAACATGAATTGTATAGTAAAAATCTATCACGATCTATAGTGTTGCTAGTAATCCATCACAGTGAACACCAAGTCAAATTAATGAAATTGTGCCTGTCTGTAACACACACACAATTTGTAGTAATGGTACACAGTATGGTCTTTTACAGCATAAACATAAGACAAGATGATAGTGATATAATAGTGTCATAATTACTACATTTGTCAAAAAAGATCATTTTAAAAGTGTAATTATGAGTCTTTCGAAAGTTACTCTGATGATTTAGGTTTCAGATTAGGAGGGAGGTTACATTAAATCTATGCCGAGTTCAATTTGCTTAAAAATTTATCTAGATTTAATGTTACGTAAGGTTATGGTGTTAAAAAGCGACATTTCAATACAATACTGTACTGACTTGTCTTCAAACAAAGGGATCTTAGAAACAACTGTAAAACCTGATATACATTTAGACTGCTTTTCCTCCCATCAACCTTAATCAACTAACTTCAGTAATTTCTTCATCAAAGCCATCAACATGTGTGTTAGACCCTATCCCAACTAGGCTGCTTAAAGATGTTTTACCATTAGTTGGCACTTCTTTACTAGATATGATATGATCAATGTGTCTTTATTAAAAAGGCTATGTGCCATGATCCTTTAAAGTAGCTGTAATTAAACCTTAAAAAGCCCACTCTTGATCCAGGGGTTTTATCAAATTGACCTATTTCTAACCCTCCTTTTCTCTCTAAGATCCCTCGAGAAAGCAGTCGCCAATCAGTTATGTATCTTTCTAAACAATGATCTGTTTGAGGACTTTCAGTCAGGATTCAGACTGCATCATAGCACAGAGACAGCGCTGGTGAAAGTTACAAATGACCTAATTGCATCAGACAAAGGACTTGTCCTATTCGATCTTAGTGCTGCATTCGATACCATTGATCATCACATTCTACTACAGATTTCTACTACAGTTTAAATCCTATTTATCAGATCGATATCAGTTCGTACACGTTAATGATGAATCCTCTATGCACACCAAAGTTATTCACGGTGTTCCACAAGGTTCTGTGCTTGGACCAATTCTATTCACCTTATATATGCTTCCTTTAGGCAATATTATTAGGAAGCACTCCATAAATGTTCATTGTTATGCAGATCATACCCAATTATATTTATTGATCAAGCCAGACAAAACCAACCAATTAGCTAAACTTCAAGCATGCCTCAAGGACATAAATGATGTCCTGCAATTTTCTTATGTTAAACTCAGACAAAACAGAAGTTATTGTACTTGGCCCCGAAACACTCAGAAACAAACTAAAGATATAGTTTCCCTAGATGGCATTGCACTGGCCTCCAGCAGCACAGTAAGGAATCTTGAAGTTATCGTTGATCAGGATATGTCCTTTAACCCTCACATAAAAACAAACTTCTAGGACTACCTTCTTCACCTACGTAACATTGCAAAAATCAGACACATCCCGTCTCTTAAGACCCTGCAGCTGATCCAGAACGCTGCAGCACGTTTACTGACAAGAACCAGGAAAAGAGATCATATTTATCCAGTATTAGCTTCTCTACACTGGCTCCCTGTAAAATGCAGAATAGAATTTAAGATCCTTCTCCTCACATTCAAAGCGCTCAATGGTCAGGCATCATCATATCTCAAAGAGCTCATAGTACCTTATCAACCTACTAGAGCACTGCACTCTCAGAATGCAGGTTCCTTGTGGTTCCTAGAGTCTCTAAAAGTAGAATTGGAGTCCGAGCTTTCA
>JAVQJD010006097.1:0-50365 GCA_036023655.1 Nannoperca australis
TCTCTCTCTCTCTCTCTCTCTCTCTCTCTCTCTCAACTTCTGGCCAGCTGACCGGCAGAGTGCAGATTGCAGGGCGTGCGCAGACACGCACGTATGCACACACGCAGTCGTGATCACTCGTCACATCTCGAAACACGCGCGCAGCATTAGCTGCAAGCAAGACACACACAATTTACAGTGCAGTTTACGTCAGTGTATCTATGAAAGCTCGCCCACGCTAACCCAAGGCCATAAGTATAAATAGAGGACATGGCATGACATACTGTATTATTTGCAGGCAGTGTACCTAGTTAAACAGAAAAAAATATATAATAAGCATGATGCAGTCTGGTTGAAGCCGAAAGGATTTAAAAGGCAAGACACACCCCTTTTTAGCCATGACTGTCAACAAAAGAAAAGCCAGCATGATGGATTGATTTGCATTAAGCAGCATGGCCTCTGGAAAGCCACAAACTAAATCTAAATGTACCAGGATTACATCATCAAATTTGAAATCATCACTTTAAAAAAAAAAAAAAGGCAGTGTGTGTTCAGTGGATCAAAGACGAATCAAAAAAATAAATCTGATAATGGAATCATCCTATTTTGCCGTTGTGGGAGACATGGGAAGCCAAACTGAGCTTATTAGATTCAATTACCACAGCCCATAGGCTCATTTTGTGTTGTTTTCCAACCAAATATTCTGGTCAAACCAATTTGTATACGGCAAGACCTTCAACAGATCATGTCAAAGTCATGACAAGATAATACTGCAATCAGTTGGGACCATGAATTGAGAAGATGCTGAAAGATTAACTTTTTGGTGAGACCAACTGCTTCACCATGGACGCTAACTTGCCAACTCAGCCAAAGCTACCTGAACTCTGAAGGATACTAAATGCTAGTATGGGTGCTATAGCCTGCTGTATAAGAACAACATAAACGTAATGTAAGGTGCAGTCATTTGACACGCATACACACTGGCTAGGTCAGAAGAAGTAGTGAAGGTATAGTGCCCACCAATGTGCAAGTTCACATAGAAAACAATGGGTGCAGAGATTATGACGCGCATCAAACGCCGCTGGTGTGTTGTGCCCTTAACACTATGGTCTGTTCTGCCAGTAGAGTCTAACATCAGCTGCAGAGATCACTGTGAATAACCAGCAGAACGTTGTTGCCTTTGTACCATAAGAACTCAAGTGTTTGAACATCCCAGCTTTCTTGTTTTACATACCGTCAGTCATCACCTACAGCTGTCAGACATCAGGAAATAATAATGGAATTGGGTATTTGTACACTCTACATTCCCAAAATGAAACCTTTTTAAGCTTCATCTGATTTACTGTAAAGTGAAAAAAGGGTTGAAATAACAAAA
Source organism: Nannoperca australis (assembly GCA_036023655.1). Classification (NCBI taxonomy): domain Eukaryota; kingdom Metazoa; phylum Chordata; class Actinopteri; order Centrarchiformes; family Percichthyidae; genus Nannoperca; species Nannoperca australis. The sequence continues at coordinate 1,355 of JAVQJD010006097.1, forward strand.
ATGGACCTCCATCAGATTTTGATGACATGTAGGGAGGTAAAGAATGATTAAATACAGCATGCTGTGTGCTATTAATTCAAACATTAATCTCCCATGTCACCTGCCTGTTAATGAAAAATGGAAGTTGAGGGAAGATGAAAGACTGGAGAACATAACATAAAGCACTAGAATATAATTGATGCATGCAAGTTTTCTGGTTTTAGAGATTATTTCGACATCCTCACATTCAGTGGTGGGAAGGTTGCCGCTATTCCCATCATTTCTGTGCTTCTAATCACATCCCCGAGACAACAGGCAGAAAGAGGAAGCCCAAAGCAAAGGAGGGAAGGGGAAAATGGCAGATGAAAGGAAAGGGGGTGATGGAGAGCGGGTAAGCAACGAGCGAGGCAAAGCTCAGTAAAAAGAGAAGAAAGGAGAGCAGGAAAGGGAAACAGGTTGAGCTTTTGATGCTTGCGATTATGTCTCTTCCTGGTCAAAGTATATTAAAAAAGGTCTGGTATGACATTAAATACCCCCAACTGTCAAAAACAACCTATTACGCAGCGTTGGCTGAATGGTGTGTGTATGTGTGCATTTGGGGGTGTAACAGGAGGGACAGAGGCAGGGGTTCCGCCAGTATTTGCACTGCTTGGGGATTAGACTGAACCATGTCCTTTATTTTACGCAGCGAGCTAGGCTAAATACAATACGACACTTCCACATATGCTCTTGCTTTGTCTTCTTCCTTTGTTAAGACACATGTGCGGAAGAGTTAGGCCAGGGACTAATTAGGGCTCACGCACACATGGGTTATGTGCACATTCGTACCCATGCACGCGCACACGCGCTCGCTTTCTTCCTGTTTCAGAGTCTGTCAAGGGTGTGAGAAGGGCACAATGAGGCTGTATGAGCAGCAGAGTTATGTGCTTGCCAGCGCAGCTCAGGCCACTCATTAGTCTAAAAAACATTCCCCTCCTTTAACACCGATGTCACAAGGACCAGAGGCAATGGCTGAAACCTCGGGCTTCGACAGCTTAATGGCTCAGAGTGTTTGTTTGTAGACGTACGTGCATACAAGAGAATTTGTATGCACACATTGTGAATACGCCGAGGAGGACTACCTGAAAAAAGCTGACGCCTTCTTCCTTCAGCTTCAACCATGATCCCGTCCTCATCACGGAAGTCTCGTGTCAAACACGGGCACTGACGATCGCCGTTTTCCAGTTGATACTTGCCTGTGAAGACCCGTCACGTTGGCTAGATAGCCTTCAATCAGGCTGAATGCTCCGTTCAACATCAGACAACTGGTGCTCAAACTTTGTTTCCGCCGCAGGCCGGACGAGTTCGTTTAATAAACGCACCTTCGTATAACAGCACTGTTAAACGCTGCAGTATATATGAGCTACACAAACAGTGAGGGAGGGAGCTGTAACCAACAGTTACCCAAGTAGCTTACTGAGACAATATCCTGTCCTGGCTTACTCGCCTTCAGGGCCCTGCAGGTCACTGGCCAAACTCACCAATCCGGATCAGCCCAGTACACCTGACACAGCAGCAGGTGAGGAATTAGGGAACAAAGAAACAGAAACTTGGAGCGTGGATTTCCTCCCACAGTCCAAAGACATGCAGGTTAGGTTAATCGGTGACTCTAAATTACCTGTAGCTGTGGATATGAGCACGAAAGGTTGTCTGTCTCCATGTGTCAGCCCTCTGATTGACTGGCAGCCTGTGTGCCCCACCTCCCGCTCAATGTCAGCTGGGATCGGCTTCCGTGCCTCCCGCAAACTTTAAAGTAAGCGTGTATAGCGTTTGGGTGGATGGGTGAACAGAAAGAAAACACCAACAGAGGTTTTCCTGACATATAAAAAGCTCACATTTCTGGTCTGCGGCTAGTTACTAGTAGCTAGCAGCAGTGTGCCTGGCCTGGAGCCCATCCCAAACACTAAAGCTGCTCTAATATAGCAGTGGCCCCTCCTGCTGCAGCAACAGCCACAGCACTGTGTGCCATGGTGCTGTACACCACTTTGGATAGAATATCCACCAAATGGCACACAGCCTTGCTCTCAAATTGCATCAAGACATTTGCTCACATACAAACACACACACACACACACTTTAATTACCATGGCCCAAGGCAATCACAAGATAATGCCAAACTCCATGAAAGCGGGCAGAGCGAGGGATGTTTGCTTTAACAGCTAGCCGTTGTAACACACCTGACCAGTGGAATATTCCTGTTTTAATGTTTGTTCCAATTTACTGAATAGCACCTAACTGCAAATGTCACAGGAGTGCTACCGTATGGGAGTCAACTAGCTGCTTTGTCTTCGCAGAGTTGTGTGTTACGATCACATCTAATCCAAAAGGGTAAAAAAATTAATTAAAAAATAAAAACTAACACCATGACAAACTAACTGTGATTGTACACAGGCAGATCAATGGGAATTCTAAAGCAAAAGCCACTGATCCTGCATCTGTTGTTTCAGAGCCAACATGGAAACTATGTGAGGCAGTTGATGAAACATTGTGACAACAGTTCCTCATGGGGTCCGTTTGGTTCAGAGTTGCAGGAGCTCTGGCCTTTCAATTACTAAACCTGCAGGCGCCTTGTGTAAGGCAACATGTGTTATCAGTCATGTGAACAGTGCGTGATCTCGACAAGCACTGACAAGCGCCACTTTGAGTAAAAAGCACCAAAAAAAAAGCTATTGTTCTAATTGTTTTGGCTAAATCAATTCTTCAGCAAAGGCAATAAAAAGGGTGTGAATGAAAAGACAATGGGGTAATGGCCTACAGACCTTAAAGACAGAACTACGCCAAGGAGGCCTCTCCAGAATAAACTTGACACTTGCCTGTGTAATAATTTAACAGTAGTTTCTATAGTCACCGCTTTAACGAGGCAACATGATCTATATGCTCTCACCAAAATGACACATTTTCCAATTCAATTACAGGGGGGTGGAACAATACCATCAGTTTATGGTCCGGAAAAACACGTGATATATGGTTCATAATTTGATACACTTAGAATATTCTTTTACAAGCAGGAAACAAAATCCTTTGTTAGACCAAACCCTAATTTCCAAAGTGTACGCAGCGAATGTTTCCTAGCAGTTGCATTATGCAACATGAGTAAATATTTAGAAGCTAAATTCATCTAGACATCGCTGGGAGATGTGAACTGAGCAAAACAATGCAAATCTGCGTTTAGCTGCTCAAAGGGAGTCAAAAAAGGAATCGGTTTGAGTTGAAAATGTTCACCTTGAGCAAACATTTGCAATTATGTCAAGCTCTACTACTCCCTACAGGCATCCATTAATGAGCAGAGAGAAGAGGTTCGGGAGGAAAAGCTAGAAAAAGCGATCTTTGTAACTTTTGAAATCAGTCCGTCTGAGGCGTCACACGCAGAGACAATGCTTGCTGTCACAGCAAATATCTCTACTTTGAGTCGGGAAACTGGTCCACTGGCTTTCAAAATATTGTGATGTTTTCCAATAGTTTAGGGGTTAAGCGTGAATGTACAGCTTAATTTCTTCACAGCCATCTTTAGATTTTTTCTAATCTATATGACCAATTCCTTGTTCTTTGTAAATGGGTTATACTTACATAATCAGTCTCTCTCACACGCACACACACACTCTTAATCACAGTAAGGCCATTCTATGCCCATCCTCCATCTGCCCATGCAGTATCAAGAGGGCAAGAGGACAATGTTACCACAACCACGCTACCACGAGCAAGAGCAACATACTGCAGCTACACTAATGCTAGCTTTATCTTAAATCTGACATGGGGATGTAACAGAAGGGACTCTCCACTGCTCAAAATGGATGCAGAATTACAATTCTGATGAATCCGCTAACAGGGCTAGGTGCCAGTAGCATCCATACCCTTTTTTTTATTTTTTTAAATGTATCATCTAAAACCATTTACTGTTGCTAAGTACGTTGTGATTTCTTATCGAGATGTGCCGCTTGTTAGGGTTGATTTCACCACAATATGACTAAAAAAATCTTAACAAGGATTAGGCCCTAATGATTTAGAACAGGTCAGATGTGAACCTGACCCCATGACTACCTACAGCAATTAGGATGTTAGCTAACGGTAAATAGCTGCTAACGGGTACGCTTTGCCACTTATTCAGCAAAAATACCCAAGACATGTCAAGACATGTCAGAACAACGTCCGTACCGTTTGGCCTGTGGTGCACTGTGACTCATTAATTACAAGTGGAGTTAAGGAAATACCCGGAAAGGTCACAGCAAGCATCACTTTACACATTTTTAAAACTGTGTTAATTTGCTTGTTTGGAGGATATAAAAAAAAAAGAAGAAGAAGAAAATGCCTCAATGAAAGTAGAGATCATGAAACAGGCTTGCACGATGGCCAGAAAATGAAGTAGCTCCTCACTGGTGGTCTCTAAGGCCAATTAGTAAATCTGTTAGGATATTGATAGATAGCTGAAACAATAAAAGGCAAGAAATCATTCAGACAATTAAATACTATCTAGTCCATCTAAGATGACATTGGAACCAATGACTGACCAGACGTTAATTTGACAGAGCAAAAGGAACATTGTCCAAAGGTGAGGTGGAAAAAGGATATGTACATCACCTAAAGAAAACCTTTCATCAGCTCATCAGACCTAGCTGGGCCTATAGCAACCTTCCTTTCTTCAGCCCCGCCTCCTTGTAACGACTGGCGCAATCAATCATGAGCTAGATCAATAAAATGAATTTATCTCCATGCTCCCTTTACCCCTTTCCATCAATCCCATCGGCCGTTTCCTACATCTGATAATGCAATTATTTGAGCCATCTTCATTTTGTGCGGACCCGGCTATCAAGCTATGAATAGGGTGGCATTTTGAGAACGGGTTGCTCGGCTATTGCAGCCACAACATGGGTGATTAATAAGCTGAAATCCTGAAAAATCATTAGGCAAATGGGGCTCAGGCCATCAATCTACAGTATTACCACAGTTTTTTTGGTTGTGGTCAGAATCAAATAAATCCCATGACGACGTGTTCGTGTTCACTGGTGTATCAAGATTTTTCCTTACATCCCAGTCTCTTGTCAATCGTGGCCGTCCATTTCCTGCACACTCTGGCACTTTTGCCCATTCCTAACCTCCCTCTCCCATTATCCATATCCTTCTCCCCATCTTTTCCTCTCCATCCATGATGCCACTCCCCACCCACCCCACTCTTCCCCCTCCAACCACCCAGCTCATGTACGTGGCACACAACACTGCAGTGACAGAGCCACATTAGTCATCATCAGGGACATACAGCTGTGGAAGTACAGAGCCCAACGCTAACGCGGTAACAAATGCACCATGTAAATTCATGGCCTCCCCCCATGTCTAAAAATAGCATCTATACCACATACTGTAACAAAATTAACAGCTGACATAAATGACAAATGGACGTTTAATCAATCAGGCAGACACTGCTTTAACAGCACAATGGGATAATTCATAAAAGGGGAAGAATCATTGTCAGAATTATTCCTAAAGCATACAATGAGACAATCACAGGCAAACTGACCTGAAAGGGGAAGATGTTATCACTGCGGCCGACTCCATCATCCATCCAGGACTTGGGGTTGAAGCCTGCGGGACTGTTTCGAGGGTACTTCTGGGATGCCACGTGGTTGTTAGGGAAGGTCTTCTTCAGTGGAGAGATAGAGTTGATGGGGGTCATCCCGCCATTCAACCCTCTGCGATAATCTCTGCCCTGCGACCCTCCCCAACCGCCGCCACCACTACCATAGCCTCCTCCGGGACTCCAGGAGGTGGAGGAACCGGGGGAGGGAGAGGGGCTCTGGTAGCTGGCTGGGCCCCAGGGGGATGGGGGCTTGTTCAGGCTGTTGGACAAATGCGGCAACTGGCTGAAAGCCGGATTCCTGTGCGGAAAGGGCGGCGGAGGGTGTGGAGAGGCCGGGGAGCGCCGATGCTGCTGGTGTTGGTTGTGGGGGTGTTGGAAGTGGGGGTGCGGTGGGGGGGCCGGGTGGTGCTGGGACAAAGCCGCCGCCGGTCCGATCTGGGGGGAGAAGTTCCCACCAAACCCTGGACTGACATGGTGCGAGAAGTTCTGGAACAGCAGGGGCCCGTTGTTGGCCGAGGCCGGGTTGAAGAAGCTGACGTCCTCATTGATGATGGTTGATGGAGCCGGCGGGATGGCAGCTGACCAGTTGTTGAAGCCAGTAAGTGATGACGAAGTTGTACTGGTCTGGACCGGACCAGACGTCTCTTGGTAATCAAAGCCTGTCAGGACAGGAGACTCAAGACGCATCTGCTTCTCCTTTCCATTATTTCCTTCAGACACACCGTTGTCTGTCTTGGCTTCCTCTGACCGGGCTTTTTCCAGTTCTGAAATGATCCCACCACCACTCCCACCGTCCTGGTGACTCCCAGGAGACAACTGCTGCTGCTTTTCTTGCATTTCTTGCATTTCCTGTTGCTGCTGTGCTTTGGGCTTCTCTGCCCCCCCCAGGATTTCGTCTTGCACACTGTTGTGGGTGGCAGAGGCAGGGAAGAGCCAGGGAGAGCCTCCCGTGGTGCCATTCCCTGCGGCTGTGGTGCTGTTTATGAAAGCAGCAGGGCTCTGCGACACATTTTGGTGGTGGTGTGTGGGCTGCAGATGCTGGTGGATTCGGACCGGGAATGCAGACTTGTTGCCCGTGTTGTTTTGAACTAGGACTCCAAACCCGTAATCCCCCATTTGTTTTCTCCCCCCACACACAAATGCTATCCCGTGATCGTTTGGTCCTATTGAGAGAAGAGCACACAGGATGGCATGCACCGAGTTAGCAGTCAGCCCACTCGTTCCACTATAGATCAAGGGATTTAGAAACAACTGGGTGATGGCCAAAGACATTTTCTAGTGACGTAAAAGGTAATACTCCCTCTGAGAATTCCTAGACATATTGTAATGACACAACATTGTCATGAATGAGCTCATTCTTGCCTTGAACAATCAACCCTTATTACTCTGGGCAGTTGAAAGAAGCCAACCAGTTAACGTTACATCTTTAGCTAATTATAACCCCGTGACGTTGCCAGTTTGTAAGTCTACAGCTGAGCTGCTGGCAGCCACCAATATAGCTGGAAACACTCCTGTGTCGAGCCGACACATTGTCCATTTGGAGACGTTTTCCTAACGCAAACCAACTGACAAGACAATTGATTGCCCGCAGTGTAAACTCAAAGAGAACACAGTAGTGTAAAATATCAGTGAATGTTGAAAAAAATGTAAAATTAACCGACACAACGTTGAGAAGAAAAACACTCGACCTTGTTTGACAGCTGTCAGGAGTCTATGGAGAGAATCCAACCTCGAAATCTATCAGATATAAGTCATACACTTGTTTACTTTGATCGAAATACGTCACAATGAATAGTGTCACACAGTATTGTTCATTATTACATTTTTACACTTGAGGCAACAGTCGACATTCAAGCGGTTTAAATCAACTAAGACATGTTAGCTGGCCAGCTAACATTTCCATCCGTTGCTAACATTAGCTACCTAGCATTTAACCGTTAGCACGAATGCTAGCTAGCTGGACAGGCTGAATACAGGCGAATAAAATGTATTTTCACCTTCTGATCACCACCTTCGACCTCGGCGATGTCTTTGTCGAGATCCTTCCGTCGGGTTGAGAGCAAGGTGGTGTCCTTGAAAAAATGAGTACGTCAGGCAAAGGTTTTCAGGGGCGATTTGATAGCTGACTCGTAGAGTGCAGTCGGTCAGCTTTTTTTTTTTTTTCTCCCTTCTCCTGACGTGTCCTGCCTGCTCAATGACACAGCTCTCTATCTGCTGCCTCTAATCTGGACTGTATAATCAAAGAGCTTTGTTAACGTGGCAACGTGTGGAATATATCCAGCCGCTGTTCTTTCACTAGCTTTATTCGATCGGATTCATTGTTCGTTTGATTTTAGTATATTTTTCTCGCTAACTGTCTTTCTTACAGAGCCAGCCGATTCCTGTGTGCTTCTTGGCTGCCCCTCTCTCCTGGAACCGACCGTGGCCGAATGACAGCGAGAGATCAGCCGAGACACACTTCCGCTTCTAGCGCCACCCTTTCCACCGTGGCCACGCCCTCTGAGAGCCACACCTCGATATACGATTGGCCGGACGACCGGCAGCCTCGCCCAATTTCTACAACATTTAACTGCCATGCACCAATAATACGCCCAAGCCACCAATAACTACTGCCCACTGAGGTCAGAAATTATAAATAAATAAATAAATAAACCTCCCAGCACGGTCCTGTCCTTTCACGATGCAGCCGTATCAGGTCGTGAGAAAACGGAGATCCACCCCCCACCCCCTCAAAAGGATGGCAAGGCCTCAGAAAAAAGAGCATCCATGGCCCAAGCTGTTTGATCTCATGCTCCTGCATTGTAAATGTGGAAATGAAACAAGAGGGTATGGTATCATTTCAGTAGCTGTTTTTGTTGTTCATTGTCATTTCTTTTTCTACGTGAACCCCATACAGACATGTGTGTGTGTGTGTGTGTGTGTGTGTGTGTGTGAGTGTGTGTGTGTGTGTGTGTGTGTGTGTGTGTAAACCCCCCCAAAATCAATAGCCTACATTCTACTTTTACTGTATGCTGTCTATAGTGTTCAGATTTTTTTGACACAGCTATAGGGGTGCTAATTATATTATATTTTGTAGAACTAGTGGTGTTGTTGTAGCTACTGAGATGAATGTTATATTCAGAGGTGTTTCCAATATTCGGGCACTCTCGTGTAAGTTAATGTGAAGGACAAGAAATTAAAAACCTCCGGTACAACACCATCTTTGAAGATATAGGCTTTGTAAAGATCGACGTTATGGCAGGAGTGTTTTATTGGATTGCATTAGAATGTGCAAGTGTGCCTAATAAAGCGGCCACTGAGTGTATATGTTATTACATATAAACACACACACACAATACACACTATACAATAGTATTACACATTTCTAATTAAAAGTTATTCATTTAAAGCTAGTTTTTTCTTAAATAACTGTATATGTACATAATTGTACACACCATATTTTAAGGAAGATCCCTTATTTACATCTCCCTGAAAACCATATTTGCTTATATGTATTCGTCACATGGAGTGTATAATATTTACATTATTTAAAGAAATTCTAAGATCAATACCACTCTCATACTGTTACATATGCCAGGAGACGATTAGCTTAGTTTAGCCTGGAAGACTAGAAGCTTGTTTTACCTTATGGAGAGAGCCAGGCTAGCTATTTCCCCCTGCTTCTAGTGTTAATGCTAAGCTAAGCTAACTGCCTGCTGACTGTAGCTTCATATTCAACAGACAGATATGAGAGTGGTACTGATCTTCTCATCTAACTCTCTGAAAGAAAGCAAAAAAAAAGGAATTTTCCAAAATGTCAAACTGTCCCTTTAAACAATCCTCCTCTTGTATTTAGAACAACTATTCCCTGCACGTACAGCATTTTGTCTCATATGATAGCTTTAACCTTAATCCCTTCCAGTTTCTTTACAGCATATTACACATTTTTTTGTTTGAGTCCATCTAAGAGACGTGTCTGCTTCTCTCTACTCTGCCAGATGTCTGACCATCCAGCCCCTTTTCCTTCACCCGTCCACACCATTCCCCATGTCTCTTTATCTCCCTCTCTGTCCTCCTCTGTGTCCTTCTCTCCTGTACGGTCATTATCACCTCGAGGTCATCAAACAGCTTTGACTCTGTCAGTCCCACCGACCCTCAACTGGCAGTGTTACATGCAGCCACAAATGCCTATCTAATAAATCTGTCACTTCAAGTCCAGCTGGGAGCTAGTGATAAATTTAGGGAACCCGTGGTGTTCTGCATTATTAAGTGTGTACAGAAAGGATGAGCAGGCAATGGGGAGGTGGATGGAAGGTATTGGCAGAGTTAGGGAGTGAACGGCTTAAAGTAATCCGATTAAAAAAATAGATTACAGATGTCTGATAGTAATACTGTTCACGTTTACCTTGCAAAATGGTGCGAGCTGTGCAAATACCCTCACATGCGATAGAATTTGGAGGCAAATAGCTTGAAAAGTGAATTTGTGAATTTATTTGTGTTACAATTTGATGATAAACATAATTAAATCTCCACATACCTAAAACAGAAGACAAATGTCAAACTTTAATGTCACTATTTCATTACTTTCACTGTAACTGTAAATCCACCACTATAGGGAACCCAACTGATTTTCATTGGAGATGGATTATATTTTAGAATGAAGCAGCGCCAACCCAAAGCCCTATCACTTCCAGATTAAACAAAAGACTTCCAGATAAATTGTCAATGTCAGTCCCCATTTAATGTAATATGATGTCCTTGTCATTAATGGTCTGCATGAGAAAATATTACTGTCTGAATTTAGAGTGCAAATATTCTGTCCTCTTTATCTTCTTTGTAATAATATAATATTTTTAGTTTCAGTCTTTTAATTGTCTAATGATAATGATATAATAACGCAGCAGCTATCTTCCATAAATAATAATTTTCCCTGCATTGCTTTTTAATCAATGTAATTGCACTACTTATACAGAACAGCAGCTCCAGCCTAACACTCGTACCATGCATTTCTATTACATATTGCAATTTCTACTTGTGACCTCCATTTCCTTTCCTCGCTTTCTAATATCCGTTCTGTTCCACAAACAAAAGTGTTCAAGTGAAATCTTAATCATACACTGGAGGGCAAGAAGCAGCAGGAGGAAGGAGTAATGTTAAATGTGCTCCAGCTTTACAGTACAGCATAGGACAGAGTATTCCTCTCACAGCAGAGTGGGTGATTAGGCAGAGTCCTTGGGTACAGTCAGTTTATAGGACAGACTAACCGGTCTTACTGGCCTCACTCAGGAGACAACACCCTTTCCTCACTCTGTCTCTTTCTCCTTCACTCTCTTTCATACATACGTACACACACACACACACACACACACACAGAGAGAGAGAGAAAGAGGGGAAATGGCATACATATTTATTCAATTATTTATGGAATCTATATGTCTACAGTTTCAGCCCAAAATGTTGCTGTGCTCAAAGCTGCTCAGATGTGTAATTTGTCTACTGTATGAAATAGCAAATAGCCAGTTCTACCATGTGTTTTCTTTCTGGCAGTGGGTTTGTGTGCGCGCTGCCATATCCAAGACTGGATAGGTGCTATGAATAAAACATTGAATCCATTAAAAAATTAATCGCTTTTTTACCTTAGGCATAATTATGGTGCAATTCCTCCCAGAATGTGTGTATGTGTGTGTGTGTGTGTGTGTGTGTTTCTGTGTGAGTGTGAATGGACATTTGTATGTGTGCACGTAGGTGTCTAAGAGCAAATGTGCACAGGCTAAGCTCATAGCTCCAATGTTGATGATGTATATCTTAAAATCTTAATTTGAACAATTGGATGGTGAAAATGCTGCAGCCCCTTTGCTTGGGCTCGTGAAGCCCACTCCTTTGATTGAACAAACTAAAAAATGCATTGTGATTGTGATGCATTGAAGTTGACAATTGGGAAACACAAGCTTTTGACTTGACAGCAATTATATTTGTGTAAATTATGTAGATGTTTGCATGTGTGGTTTCTGAGAGGAAGATGGACGGTTTTGAACAATGTAACAAAGTCTTGTGATGTGCTGCTGTAGGGTTGTGTTTGTGTCCTATGAAATATTCAGAGAGTGTACATGTTGCTAACAAAACGGTGTGGACGTGCTCCTGGGTGGCTTTGGGACACAAAAAGGACCTCTGGGTACAGGAGGGAGTGGGAGGGGTGGGTGAATTAGATGATGCAAAAAGCAAATATGAGAGAGGAGGGTAGAAGTGTAAAAGAGCTGTGATAAGTATCAGGGAGGGATGCAAAAACAAATAACTATATACATGTGTGTAATGAGTCCTACCACATAGGTGTAAAGTATTTTAAATGTCTCATGCAAGGAATTTAGTTGTGTTGCATTCACTTTCAACGCTTTTATTGGTAACCTTCACACACAAAGAAGACTTGACAAATGTGGCAGAGTCATATTGATCTTTCTTAATCAATCATTCATAATCATTGACAACATAATTTGAAATATAAATTAAAAAACATCAGTCATTCACTTCTTATATCAAGAGAACGACTCCTCTCCTCTGTGTTGTTTTTTTTTTTTTGCTGACAGCCTGAGACCTTTCACATCCTTCATCCATCCAGTGTATTTTGCCCTGTTGTGCTCCCCCTGGGGACTCTACTAATTAAGTCAAAGAGGTCTCTGCCGGGTAGCGAGCCGAGTATGACTGTTTGAAAAAGACACATGGACTGAGTGTGTGTGTGTGTGTGTGTGTGTGTGTGTGTCACAAAGGCTAGGGTGATTTCATGACTCCACTGGGTACAGAAGGGATAATAAATTACAACAGAGCAGCAGCTGGGGGTCTGTGATGTAAGTGTCAGTGTGTGTGTGTCCATGCACACTAGATTGAGCAAATATGAATCTATGTGAGTTAACACATATTTCAACATGCAATGCACTGTAGCAAAACTGGAAAATGTTTAGTCCTCAGTTCTATCTGATCCTAGTGTAACTCCACTTATCAATAAAGGAAAATATGCCTTTGAAACATGTGCTGAACAATAAAAAAATATATATATACATTATTTGGAGAGGCACACACTTCTGAGAGAAAATTGGCAAAATAACATAATTACTAAAACTAATCTAAAAAATGAGAACTGGTGGATTACCCATTTTTACCCTTGTGGTTGTCGCGATAATCAGATCAGACACATTAATGCCAAAACGTTTCACAAATAACTATGTGAAAGGAGATTCTTACCTTCTACTCAAACAGGGACTGAACACACTGTCTTGGTTTAGCCAAAATGTTATTGATCTGTCCCTGTGGGGAAACGGGGTCAAGGACGTACAGTATAATTGTGTTTGTCTATCTTTATATTTTCACTACATCCCTATATCTTGAGTGATTCTTGTACTATATATGTGGCAGTCTGCAATGTGTGAATTTTTATTGTTGCCATGGCAATGTCAAATTTGTTCAGTCATTCACTGTTGGTGACATATAAAATGGATTCTGATTCTGCTTATTTTTCATCTATTTGCATCTGTATTTTTATTATAAATCAACACAAGAAAAACACTTGGAAACGTATCGATTTGCCAAAAGGTCGTGTGTGTGTTTGTGTGTGTGTGTTTATAATTACAGAATGTGCACAGATGCGTGTGTGAAATCAATTGAGGAACTGTACCTCTAAAGCAGGAGTGGTTTCATTTACCTTCTGGGCACTTCTCCATGGCTGATGAGTCTGGCTGGGTGACAGGCTGACAAGAGCCAGAACAATAGCCGCTGGATGGATGTGGTGGCCAGATTCAAGTAAAAATCCACCATTTTGATAATTTTCAACTTTTTTTTGTAATGTAAAAATGAAGTCTCAGTTACTCATTTTGTCAGAAAGTGTTGTAATACGGATTATAACATAATCCAGAATGGGCCTATGTCATATTATGGCGTTATCACATTTCCTTAGTGTGTGTCATCCCGTTCTGTTTCGTTAATGTTATTTCTATATCTTTTTTTGAAGTGTTACATATTGATAGCAGCTCATTAACAAGTGAACAAACAAGTGTATATCTTATTTTTAATTAGCTCGCTCATTTCTATGTCTTAATATTGGATTTTATTTCAGTCTAACTGCCAGCGATAGTGTTTTGATTTTGTGCCATTTTGTTTGTTTCACCAAGCAGGAAGTACATAGTTCTCAGAAATTCACCCAAATATCACACAGCGAAATAACTATTTAGGGGCTGACATTCCCACTCGGCTGCTCTTACTCAAACCACAATCGTGTATTGAGGCTGTGGTTGGTGGACATATTGGTGCCTCTGCCTCGGCTACAAGTTCTGCCCCTTCAGTTGTGAGTGGCTTACACCAAAACCTGCCACAGATAACATTTAATTTCTATTCAAGCCCCTGGAAATTGTTGTTGACACACAAAACAGGATCAAAAAGTCTGTTTGTTGTCCGCTAACCTGCTAGTTGTACACAGATTTCAGCATTGTGTCTCTTGTAAGGTCTGTCTGCGTGGGGTTCATCGTCTGTGTTTGTCTTTCTCTTGTTTTCTCTTTCCTGTGTGTCTGTACAGACACACACACACACGCACACACACACACACACACACACAAACACACAGTGCTGACAGAGGCTAAAAGAAAGAGCAATGGACAGAGGAATGCTGAGTCAAGCAGACCTGAGCCACCCCCCTGTCCCAATAAAGGCCAATACAGAGCATGTGGCCTCATCAATAATGGAAGGTCCTTCTTAAAGCCCTGGAAGTCACTGATATATGTGTGTCTGTGTGTGTCAGTAAAAAAAATAAACGAATAACGTGGGTGTGTTAAGTTAGTTTGTTTATTAAGACAGGCTAGTCTCCTCAGGGTTGATGGTCTATATGTGTGTGTGCGTGTGTGTGTGTGTGTGTGTGTCTGCATGGTTGGGAGGGGGACACAAAAAGAGGTAGTTAGGCTTATAGTATTTCCAAATCACTTTAACTGCAAGGTGGAGCTCCAAGTGTGTCTTATCAGTCGACACAGCTGTACCTCCAAGGATACTGTGATGTACTGTGATGTGTGTGTCAACAGGCAGATGTAGTGAAAGCCAGTCTGAATGATGTGCACACTGTGACTAGCAGCCGGAGGCTTCCAGACATGACTACACGCTACTCCCTCCAGCCACTCTGTAATCCCCCAAAATCTTACTTTTTTCAACTGTGAACTGAGAATTCAGGAATTTCTGGTAAAAGTTCCTATAGGCTGAAACTCATGCCGCATGCATGCAAAGTGAGACCATTTCACTTTGCATTGCTTTGATCCATCAAAGTCATCACTTGTGGACATTAATTGGGTATGTTTTGTGTGCACCAAGTATCTGGGTCACTTCTGAGTCTCTTTATATTTTCTGCATTTTAATTTGTCCAAACATAATTTAAAAGCATTTGGAAATTCACATCTTGATATTATTTAGCAATTGAGCCAGCTGATAAAGTTGGTATCACATCTTGTGATATAGATAGATGTCTTGGGTCAGCAGATTATATAACATAAACTGTATATTTTTTAGATTCTCCCACCCACTGGAAACCTAGCACAATCAAGCCATGCAGATAGTTCAGTGCCTGATTTTGAGTTATCTGCCTCTGAATAGAAATTAAATGTGTTTGTTGTATGCAAAGCATTCGAAAACCTCAACAGCAACAATGTCTTTTCAAAAACAGTGTCTAAATTAACTAGAGAGATAATCTGTAGTCCCCACTGTCAACAATTTTAGAATTTTCTTCGACCGACAATAAAAAATGATTTAAGCAGCTTTCTAGTGGAAGGTTTGATGAGAATATTGATACCATTCTCATATCTGTACGGTAAAATATCGAGCGAACCCAAGCATCCAGTTAGCTTAGCTTAGCATAAACACTGGAAACTGGGGGAAACAGCTAGCCTGGCATCATTCCAAAGAAAATGTTCCAATGTTGCCGGTTGTCAAAAAGGAATCAAATGGTGTTTTTTAAAAGAAAAAAGACAGTTTGCCATTTCATAGAAGGTTATGTGCTGGACTGTTTCTTGGAGCGGACCAGTTGCCAGGCAATCAGTCCAGGAAGTCACTGGTGCCTTCCTATTTACCGTAGAGACTGGAGGTGGTATCAGTCTTCTCATCTAACTCCCATAATGTCAAACTGTTTCTTTAAGGCACCTCACACCCCAACAAAAATCTTTTTTCAATATATTATTTGGAAGTCGCTTTGGATAAAAGTGTCTGCTAAATGCCTAAATGTAATCTAATGTAATGCAATGTTAAAGAGAATTTTTGAAAGATTATTGATGACATGCAAAATATTTTTATTTAATTTATACTGTTATTTTTGGTTTGTGTTATCCATACCTTTATAGAATGCACTGCCCGTAACATCGATGCTGAACATTCAGAAATGCATGGTGGTTTTTGAAAGCCTCCTGAGAAATTTGAGAAACGTGATGGGTTTTATCAGGTTCGTTTGGCACAATCTTGTATATTAGGAATCAGTAGGAGTTGGGAGCCTTGGAAGGGATAAGTGATTCCTCCCTGTCAAAGGTTTATATTCTGAGAGCCAGACTGTTCTATCTTAATTACTTCTCCAGATGTTTCTGTCCTCGCTGTGGTCCCTTCAGACATTAAAGCTCCGCTAGCCAAAGACTAACTGGGGTTAACTCCCTCGGTCATAATGCACTCTCATTATGGGAAAATCATACTATATAAAGCACAATCCAAGCTGTGGTTTTAAGTTTGTACAACTTTGAGCCCTTCATTACTGTGGCCTGCAGAAGACAATCACTGACTGCCCCAAAAGGTCAGTACCTGCTCATACTTTGTTACATAACATGATACGGTACACAATTTGTTAATCGACTATCAAAATGCTGATCTCAGACAATATCTCAAGACTTATGAGGGATCAAACAGATCTGAGGAAGGGCTACTGTAAAGGGAAGGTCACAGAGGACCAGGAGGTCACAGAAGTTTACAGAATTTAATTAATCCCGTTTGATGTCTGGGCTGGCGATGATTGCTATACAAGCTGCGTTAGCATTATTTGACCTTTCCAGTGACTGACAGTGCGAGGCGGAGGCCTTTAGTAAAGAGATTGATCCCCCACAACCGTGCCCCTCAGGCCCCCCCAGGATCTGTTGTGTTTATTGACCTCAGGTTGCAGAGTTCACAATCTGGCCCATTGGTAGTTAGAGCCATTGATTGGAGTATAACACATAGATGATCAATCTGTTAAAATCGCACTGGCTGGGAGCTCCGCCAGTCATCGGCCTCTGGGGTCATGGGAGGCACACAGCAACGTGACTGTTGGAAATGTGCGTGTTTGGGGTGGTTCTGGATCCTGGGGCCGCAATGGGTCAAAGAAACATGTAGCGTGTTCACTGTGTAAACATACATTAATCATGAACATGTCATATACAGTACACTCTCTATACACACAAATGGAATGGCACCTAACAATCAATACCTCACAAAATCCATAACAGTTTAGCATATTCTTTGATCATCTGCAATGCCCGCCCTCAAAATAACCTTTTACAGCAGATTAAGGATGATGAAAAAGGTTTATTCTTCTCTTTCGCTATTTAAATTTTTAGCTATCCCAGTAGCATGGCTCTGAGAATGTCAATGTCTCTTGTGCAAATACTTTCTTAATGACAACATACCCATCAGCCTCAGCTATACTTTGCTGTAGACGTTTAGATGTTTTCTTTGGTTTTTTGTCTCCAATATATTATTTTTACCCAGCTAATCATAAAAAAATGTCAGCAGTATCATGAAATGGCCTCCTACTCACTACTGGTTGGGTCTTGACTATACTGATACCATTATTTGTTATCTTACATGTATGTGTTTTAAATATAATGTAATCATTTTTGTACATGTCCCAATGGCAACAAATACACCAAAATGAGAGTACATTAACATTAGTTTAAATAAAGTCTACTTACCGTATCTGCCTTTGCAAGTTAATGTAAATGTATTTAGATATAAACTATTATAGCTTCATCCAGCCACTGTAACTCCACTGCAAAGATGTGACTAAATTAGATGAGTGCATGATAATAATATTCTACAGTGTAAATGGGGAGTGTAATAGGTGATTTTGGGGCATTTATTCAGCTACTGCTATTCAAATAGGACACATAAATTATACATACTAAATACATACTACATGCTAAATTATATATTTATCATATGTCATGCAAACATTCCACATATAGGCCTACCATTACAAAATCCTAATTTAATCATACATTCAAAGATCAGTCCTATACTGTTTACACAATGACATGCTAACATTTTGAAGTCTCTTTTTTATCATTGTCAGTGTTCGTGCTGTCTCTTGTAACCCAGTCTCCCTTTTCCTCTTAGCCAGCAGTAGTGGACAGATGGTAGGATCAAACCCCATCAAACATTTACAACCTCACAGACACAGCCTCATCATACTCTCTCCCTGACTTCAGAGAGGTCCACCCGTACATGTACATACACACACATGCACACACCTGCCCTAGCCGCAAGCTCGGACATTTTTTAAATTAAGAGTTTGATGGCACTTTGACAGAAGTAGCTTCTTCCTCACTGTGTTCATCGACTCTAACCAACTCCATTTATAAGCAAAAAGGATCCCATGTGCCCTGCTATACACAAACGGTGCCTTTCCTTTACATTGTTGAAATTTTGGTCAAGTACTTTCATCGGGCCGTATTGAATCTTATTTTACTGTAGCCTCGAGTCCCCAGGGTCCTGTATCTCAAACAAAAGGAGAAGGACGATAGAGAGGAAGGGAGGACAGGGATGATGAGTCAAGAGAAAGAGAGTGAGAGGAGGAGGAGGATGACAGTGTTGAGGAGGATGGGAAGAGAGAAACACAGATGATTAGAAGGCGGGGGAGAAAGAGGAGGAGGAGAGGTGGTGGTGGTGGTGGAGGAGGAGGAGGAGGAGGCACAGGAACTAAAATGGATAGCTGCATTGCTGTCAAGCTACAATGTCCTTCAGGCTTTCACTGTAACAACAAGAACCCACTGAATGATGACGATATGCAGCAAACTCTTTTTTACCAAAAACTCAATCCGACATGACTTGCAGAACCATGGGTGTATGTTCAGATACGGAAGTCTAGTATCATAAATATAATTTCCTATATGCCGCGCTGCACTGAACAATGTTATTTAGCCTGTACACAAATTGAAATTTTTTAAATTTTTAGGCAGCAACAAACACACCAACATAATGCATACTTACACTGAGACAAATAGACACACAAGTTAAAAAAAAAAATCCCAACAACCCCACAGAGATTTGGTTGCCAAGTCAACCACGGCCACCTCGATGACAACCATGCAGTAGTCAGCTTGTCTTCACCTCTATTCTATATTCAACTGCTGTCTGCTTTTCTCATCATGAATTTGTATTTTGATTGTCTTCTATTAGAAGACTGTGGCACGTGCTTTGGGGATCGTCACAGGTTGGCGTGGTTAAGTCACCAGTTTTGATCATAATTGTACGTACGTATGTACACTGTACGTTAAAGTCTATAATTGTACCTTTTGTGACAGTGAGTCAAATCCCTCGCTCTCAGCTTTTAAGTCTCCAAATTTCTGTAACATCTAACCATGCACCCAGAACAGCCTTGCATGGTCCAGCAACTTGGCATAGCAGCCACATTTAAAACAGGTCACTTTTTGTTACACACGTCCATCATAAAAGATAAAGCTTCAAAAGGCCATTAATCAATAATTTTTATATCACTTGACTACTTGTATCTGACAGGGGTTGCTATAGTGATGAACAAATAGGATGTTATTATATATAATTATATATATTATACAGAAAATTGTCAACCGACTCTGTAGTTTCCTTCAGCTCTATGAAGCGTTTTAACGTCTTTCATCTAATCTCTGTTTTATTGATCTGGTTCACTCTCACCGTTCTCATTATGTCAGACTCATCAAGCAGCTGTCTTCAGAAAAATAGGCTCTGATAAACCGGCTGTATGCTACCCGCTCTGCACCAAACCACATAAGGCAAAGTTAGCTATTAGCTGGTGAACAGAGTGGGGCATTTAGCAGCTAAAGAGACAGATATTTCCCTCATGTGTTGGTAGAGACCAAAAACTGAGCTAAAAAAGAGTAGACCGTAAAAACAGCAGCAACAACAACAACACAAAGTCACTCACAGAAGAGCAAGGAATGTGTTGTATGTTTTTAAGGGGTAGAAGTATTGAAAAGTTGTGGGTGTTGTAATACTACTCTTGATGAGCAAACTGAACTTAATGTGAAAAATAGGTAGAGTGCTTCCTTAAGAGACCTTGATACGGTGCACTGAGTCAGCCTTGCTGCTCATTTGTGGATAACTGAGCTACTGCAACATGCAGCCCAAAAAGAATTTTCTCCTTTATTGGTTAAGTACAGTAAAAGTTTATGGGATAGGCTGGCGAGACACTAATCTGCATGTGCAAGAATGAGGAAGTAAACCAAGAAGAGAGAAAACCTTTTGGGCATTTGCACTGGGTGACCAATTTACACTTGTAAAGCCACTTTTCTACAACACATTCAACTGTTTAACACAGTTGGAATACAATAACAGAGCAGTGAGGATGGTGGATGAAAACGAGGCTGTGAAATTCTGGGAATTTCTGATGAGTAATTATTTCACAGGATTTTGATAAGATGTAACTCAGTGGAGAAAATCTACGACACTGGAGCAATGCCTAGTGGAGCTTATTGTGGGATAGCAACTCATACTGCAAAATGAGGGTAGCCTGAAAATGATCAAACATTAAATGAATGAGAGTGTTGCGTGCAGTAATACGAGTGGAGGTTTTACAACAAAAAATTATAAAGATGATGATGTGTTAGTGTTTCATTTAAAAATCCAGGAATGCGACGCAAGGTGATGTCAGAAAATGGCACACATTATGGTCATGTGTCAAGTAACAGTTTTTATTTCACTTCAGATTTTTTGATATGTTAACGAGTGTAAACAAGGCAAATCTATTTAACATTTTTATCACTTTATGATTTAGACCGACCACCAAAATCTTGTCATGTGTAGCTATTAATAGAAAATTGATTGTCTTGGAGCCTCTAAACGTTAACTGTTAAAGTCATAAAAGGTTTTTCATTGTGAGTAACAAACACGGGCTGGCTGCTGCATGATCTGCAACCCAGAGATAAAACACGACTGAGCGGCTCGAAGTTGTGAATGCTTGAAGGGTTATATATTGTTGTGTGCGTGCACCCACCCAGCCAACCAGAGACACGTTTGCTGTCCATGTTGCCTATTGTCACACCTTGGCATATAATAAGCTGTGTGAGTCATCATGCCATTTTTTTCAGACAGGTAATTACTCATAATGACACCGGACATACAGGTCACCAGAACAACAGGTGCAGAATAACACAGAGGTCACAGTAACACAGTATCTTCGCTTTCATGTCATTCAGTGCGTCTGCTGTTTGTAAAACGCACAGAAGGTTCCAGTGTCCTCTGACCTGATTAGACACACTGTACATTAATAGTCTATCTTTCATTTGAGGGGATTTGGAGAGATAGGCCAAACAATGTTCCTCTCACTCTCTCTCTCTCTCTCTCTCTCTCTCTGTCTCCTTCTATCTTTCTCATCCACACACACACACACACACACACACACACACCTTAGAAACTCAAACCCAGAGCCAGTGATGAGTCTGAATGCTCTCCCAGTGTTGACAGTGCTTGACTCATTCTGCAGCGTGCCTGCCGTCATTGACATGCATAGCGAGGTCCAAACGGAGTTCTGCCAAGTTGTAGGCAGCCATTTAACCACCACCAACACACACATGCATGCTGACACAGATGCACAGGGAGGGAGAGACACAAAGACCGGGATCATATGATAAGGCAATTAACTAAAACCTTTTGCTTCTGTGGTGTAAATTCAGAACATAGTAGATGTATTTGTTGTGTCGATATTTTCCCCCAAAAAATGAAGCAGCTCTGTGAGGTTATACTTAGGACCAGTGTTTCTTTGAGCTAAATACTAATGATAGAATGCTAATACGCTAACAGTCACATTGCTAGTATGCTGATGTTTAGCAGGTATAATGTTTGCCACGTTCATCATCTTATTCTTGCGCGTTAGCATGCTAACATTTGCTAATTAGCACTTAACACAAAATACAGCTGAGGCTGATGCAATTTACAGACAGAGTTCTTGCTTAAGAGGCATCATCCTTTGTTGGAGCAGAGACTACAGTCAAACAATACCTGTTGGCTTGTTTGTTTCTTCTGCCACCTGTCTGCCATAGTAAATAAATAGATGAAAATTTGCACTATAAAACAATATTTGGAAGCATTTTCCTCTGCTTCTTTGAAAAGATAAATGGCACTATTCCTGCAAAAAAAAAAGCATCACTCAACATTCCTGCTGGGGATGACGAAACAATGCAGAAACAGTTGAAAATAATGCTTCTTTAAAGTACAGGTTGTACACAGGCATGAGGTCATATCAACATCAAGTCGAATCCTGCATCCAGCTTGATGTTGCAAACAGCCTCATCATTGGTCATTCTGGGAAACAAGATGTTCTTTTGTTCCCCTCTTGGTACCCAACTAGCCCAAACTTTACATTTTTAGTCACACTGTTATTGTGGCTCTAGGGGGGGGGCATGTCTGACGGTATATCAGTTGGTCCACCACCAATATAAAAAAAAACTACTGGATGGATTTCCATTAATTTTTCTAAAAACATTCATGGTTCTCAGATTATGCATCTTAATGGTGATCCCTGATGTTTCCTTTAGTGCCACCAACAGGTTGACATTTTAGTTTTAAGAGGAAAAGGTGCAACTATTGGATGTATTGCTGTGAAATTTGGTACCTTAATTATCCCCACACTGACTTTGATTATAACTTGAATTTTCATCTAATGCCATCATCAGGTCAGAATTCCAGTTTCTCAAAATATCAAACCTGACCCGCAGCTGTACTTTGTTATTTATTTGTGATAAAAATTAGCTAATATCAGCAGGCTTGTGTGCTAAACTGAGATGGCAAACCTGGTCAGTTTTACCAGCTCAACATCAGCATGTTAGCATTGTCACTGCCAGTGTGTGCATGTTAGTATGCATCATAGAATATAAGTAATTGTAGTCACTGTGTCACCTAATTCAGAAATTAGAGCTGCATGGCCATGTATTTGCTATAGTAAAAATTGTATTAAAATAACCTTTAAGACGAATACCTTCCTAGAATGTATCAATTAGTAATTTATTTTCATTTAATCAATAATACTCCTGCCCTATGTTCATGAGATGTGCAGTTAGCCAATTACTTGGTTGTGACACCTCAGGTGTTGCTGTTAAAGCTGCTGTTTAGTGACTTCTCAGTGAAACAGCACCAATTAAAGTCCAATCACATGTGGCACATATAGAGTTCACTCAAATACATATTTAGCTTGCAAGCATTACGAACAATGTAATGTGTAATCTGTAAGGAGCATTTGGTGGAACAAAGGTCAAAAGTCAGCAGTTTAACTGCATGCATGCCGGGGGGGAAGGGTTTGCACAATGAAGGGTAGATCAGCCGGCCAGCTAAACATGATCTAAGCTGATAATTTACCATATTTTCACATCCATCTCGACTCCGTCAGCAACGTTTTCATCATGTTTGAGCTTCTTCTCTCTGTGATATGTCAGAAGAAGTGTTAAAGGGGTGCGATATGCCAGCATGAATATACGTTATAGGACAATATTTGGTGTTGTTAGTCACCCTGTCATTCAGTCAGTTGGTTCACGACTTACTCCAGTGAATAATGTTGTAAAAACTACTGGCCTGACTAGCATAGAATTTGGTGTGGATATTCATGTTCCCCAGAGGATGGATTTAAATTATTTTGGTGATTTTGGGCTTTCACTTGAGATTTGCTGCAAATAAAAGATGGCTCATTTGCTATCAAGTATCATGCACAAGGCCACAATTCAATTTTTGCCTGCAACCCTCACGGCAGAGTAGATGTCTAACTTTTTTTTTATTTTTTAAGAAAGATAATAATCACCTGATCCTGCTGTTATAATTGGGGTCAAGAAGAACTCATAATTTATGAAGAAATATCCCCCTTCTTGTCCCTTTCTCTCCATTTTATCATCTTCTGTAGAGAGTGTCATGGCACCCGGAAAAAAACTGTGACCTTGCTGTTCCACTCCAATTCATATCCATTTGTGAGTGTGTGTGTGTGTGTGTGTGTGTGTGTGTGTGTGTGTGTGTGTGTGTGTGTGAATATGATAGTGTGTGCATACGTGTGTGTGGTCATGGCCCCATTAGAGGTTTTTGTCCCACATAGGCACCTGACAGAAATGTCTCAGAGGCCTGTAACAACAAGACCACAGACTCTATACACACACTCACACTTGCACAAAATGAATACACACACACACACACACAGAGAGAGATAACTGCACTGTCTACTGACTTATTTTCTAGAAAGCTCTTTAGAAACCCCTTAGTAAATGAGAAACTGCATTGTCACTCCAAATAGAGATGCCATTTTGTTTCAGAGGCTAAATTTCACTCTGACAGTTTGACACATGGAGATACAGATTTCCTGCAGTGGAGCAACATATGCAACTGTATGCATACTCTTTATATCTTTAACCCAAACATGCGTTTTTCTGTCACACCCGCTCTTATCTTTCTACCCCTTTCTCTCCTCTCTCTCTCTCTCTCTCTCTCTCTCTCTCTTACTCTCTCAGTCTTTTTGATGTCCTGATGCCTCGGATTGCCATCGATAGCAAAAATAAGATGAGGAGATTGCCATGACAACATAAGGGACTGACGTGGGGGTTATTTCTGAGGCCGCACAGTCCGTGGAGACAAACTAGATGACACTGATAAATTGTCAAGAGAAAGCAGGACCAGTACGTGTGACACTCTTTCTCCTTTTCCTTTTCCTCGTCCTGTTTAACATGCTTATCCAGTACGCATTCATACATGTGAACTATATGCTGCGTAAACTGTAAGAGTAGCTGTGTCTACTACATTATTACATAATTTATTCATCTAAGGATAGTTTTCATGGTCTTTTTCAGCGTCGCCCTCATTCACACAGATGATGACAAATCATCACACTCAGTCGGGTTGTATGTTTTGCTTAAGGGCACCTTGTCAGCAGTCATCAAGGGAAGGGAGAGCACCACTCATTGAGTTTCCTCACACAGATTTTCAGATGAAGTAGACGTAATTGTCATCTTTAACCTTCACAATCAAACTTCATTGTTGCACCTCATACCTGACAATCCTTACTCCTTTCTTCGTCTTCCTGTTGTTTTCTTCGCCTCCTGCTGTCTCAGACATGCCCTGTCCCATTTTGCCTTTGTATACCTCCTCCTCTTCATCATCATCATCATCATCATCCTCATCATCACCGCTATCCTAGCCTTCGCTTTTCTGTGGCGGTCTTGCAAACGCAGTCTTCCATTTTTCGCACCCACAGCCTCGCCATAGCAACAGTAGTGACTGTGCGACAGCCTGCAAATGAAGGAAGGGAAAAGAAGTGAAGAGAGGCAAAACAGGGGGATGAGGAGGCAGAAAAGAAAGGAGAAAGAGAGCTGAGAGATGGAGAGAGGGGTTGCAGAAACAGTCGTCTGCTTGAGGAACGATAGTGAGGGGAAACGGCAAGCTTTGGTATCCGAAAAAGATAAGTAGGTCAGTCCTAATCTGGGGTTGAGTTTAGCATATAAATAAATAATGAAGCCAGCTTCACAGTAAAAACACAATCTACGTGGAAAACCCTCTAAACATGAAAACCCACTGTACTGCACTGTGACATACACAGGTGATGTGCGCTTATCATGTATAACGACATTGGTTCACTGTCACTGTAAAGCATCGCAGTGCTGAATGGACATGTAGTGATGGAGGCAGATGTTGTGTATAGCCTGAAGTAGCTGACTGTAAGACAGCTAATATGCAGCAGATAGTGAGGAGGTTATCGGCATCGAACTCTGGCACCGTATGTGTGTGTGGTGTGTGTGTACAAGAGAGAGAAAGCTAGGACTTTGTTGGGGAGATGGCACTGTTGGAGATATGAGGTGCATTAGACAGATGGGGCATGTGATAGGTCACATCTGGTAATGAGAGGAGAGGAGAGGTAGGATGTGAGAGGAAACAACAACACAATGGGCAGTTAGTTTTGTGCCTCCTGATTTTAAGGGATATTTCTGTACTTTTCAGGAGGGAAACTGTATGGAACAATGCAATAATAAATTCATATCAAAGATGCTTATTTGCTTTCTTTTCAAGAGTGAGAAGTACAGTCAAGATTTGTTTAACTTAGCTTAGCAAAAGGAATGGAGGCATAGGGAAACAGATGGCATTACTCTGTCCAAAGTTCATAAATACCACAAGCACCTCTGAAGCTGAATTACTCACACAATGTATTACAGAAATGTTAAAAGAGAAATAAAGTTCATAATGTTGAACTTTTCCTTATATCTCCTATATATTCCTATATATAATAGAATATAGAAATAGAATAATAGTATACAATCTCCTTCAATTCTCCTGCAGCGTAACCAGGCCTTAGATGATGGTGCAATTTCCCCCATTCTCTGCCCCAAAGGAGCCTACCTACAGTAATTTAGGGCACACTTCTTAATCACATATAACTATGAAACCAAACCAATGCGCTCAGGCTGAAATGCAAATAAGTAGTTTTACTTTGGATATATATTCCCAATTATCACACCCTTTTCATGAACTTTCAAGGTAATTACTTTTTTCCAGGCACTTGTCCTGATCTTGATGTCAACGTACAGCTTTCTTTATTAACCTTTTCCAATAACATACATCTTGTTCTAAGGAACAACACTTGTACTTAACCCCGCGTTGATATCTGGGACACTGCTGTGCTGCCTGACACACTTCTTTGTCATTATCAGCCTCTGCTGATTGGATCTATTTTCCTTTGCTCTAATAGGGTATCATAAAGTCACCTTTCATTTCCCTTTGAGCTGAAAGAGATAAACTGAACAAAGACTGCGGTGGACTCAGACAACACCTTCCCTACTGGCATCAGGCTTTAGTTTCCTAATCTTACCGTGCAGTGGCTCAGTCATTTTGTTAACCCCAGTCACACCAGCGCTGAAATCTCAAGGGACTACATCAGTCTGTAAATACTGGAAATGCAATTGAATATATAGGTTGTTTCCTGGAAAATGTTGGTGTCTGCTGTGCTCTGGTAAAGCACTGTAATCATGTCTTGCTGCATCATGACATAATGTGCTACAGCTATCCTCAAAACCTTAATATCCTTTTGTGCTTTTACATGGAATACAAAAATGTAACTTCGACCGTTATTGAGTCTTGCTCTGACTCTGTCATATGTCCTTTTAACCTCACCAGAATTGGAAATGTGTCATGCTGTGTAGATTAACATCAGCTGCTTGTGATCACATCGCGGCTACATTTTAACAAATATCTGACTACTTTTGTATTATAACAAACAGCATGAAGGACTGCATGAGATGAAAGAAAACTTGAGATTATTTTCTACAGCAGTCTGAGAAAATGCTATTTACAAAGCCATACTAATTAGCTCACTTCTTTCTGTTTGTTACCAATGACTGGTTCGATAGTGTTGGTGTTTGCATTTGATTATGTGTTTTTAACAATATTGTAGTCTGTTTTTCCTGAGCTGGGGTTATTATTGTATAACAAGTGAATTCATCCAATTTATGTTATCAATAAAATATTTATTATATAACATTGTTGGGTGAAAACATGTGTTTTAATGTGTGTTGATAAACCAGAATCCAGACCAATAAAGTAAAAATCGTCTGGTTCAGTGACCACTTGTGAAGAATGATTTTAGCTTTAGAGCTCTTTTCACATTTTCAAAACAGCTACTGCAACACACACCAAGCTACTTGTAAGTTAGGAAATACCAAACATAAATTTGCACTTCTCTTAAATTTTTCTTAAATTCTAAGACATGTGGGTCTATATAATAAAACTATTGAGAAACTGTGGACTTCTGATTGCCCAGTGTGATGTATAAATGTACCAGATCACAGAGGGCTGGCCGTAATGGGTGATCTGATTCCCTAGGACAATGAGTGACCTCACTGTGTGACTGAACACCGACACTGGTATCTCTGGTTACCGTTGTCGTAGCAACGAACGCTAATGCTCCATGTCCTGATCTGTGTTGATGATGACAGCCTGGTTTGGACAGTTAATCCCATCCTATCGGCAGAATCTTTCTTTTTTTGCTTTCCATTAACTCTCCCAAACCCTCATCCTCCGTTCTTTATCTATTCCTAACCCTCTATCACAGTTTTTTTTTCTGTCACTCTTTTTGTGAAAGAGTAAGGACTCCTCAGTGATATTGTCTTATCCAGCCAGGCTTATTAAAATATGCTTAAAGATTAAACAAAAGAAATACTAAACACATTTTTGCTGCCTGTGCCAGTATTTTTATTGGCAGTACCAGCATGAGGCTAGTTTTTATCATCTCTTCTGATTCCTCCCATGGGCTGTGTAAAGAAGTGGGTTAGGGTTAGCAGATTAAGAAACAATCAATAAAACAATCATTTTGCATTCTTTAAAACTGCAAAACAGTAAGCCATAAAAAAAAAAACCTGCCTTTATAAAAGACGTATCGTATTAGATGAAGATATTTTAAATCTACAGTACTGTAACAAAAGTTTCAAAAGCCTGTAGTTGCTCTGTGTGGCTGCAGTTCAGCTCAGTACTCCAGATTTCCATCCAATAGTCGTTGAGACAATTCACTCTGAAACAAAGTGTCTGTTGGTGGCACTACATGAAAAATCAGAGGATCACCAAAGTCATTAGGATTCATCATCTGGTCATCTGATGACAATCTGTCAAATGGATGTTAAGATATTTCACAGGATATGTGAAAACTTGACCTGGTGGTGGAACAGGAACATAATTAGGATTCATCCTCTGAGGACCATAGACATCTATACCAAATTTTATATCAATCCATTTAATGTTTGTAGAGATAACTCTGTCTGGAATGACCCATCAACCGACAGACATTGCCATGGAGCACTTCACCTAGTGTGGCTAAAAATCTAGTAAAATACCTGTAAAATACATGTATAAGACACACTCCAGTAGCTTTCATCACTTTGTGTGTCTTTCCCTGCTGCACTTTGTCACCTTAGAGTGGGTTTCATTAGATCACCATACTGGTAGACTGCACTGTGCGGTCTGACCAGGCACAGCTGCTGTTTATGATCCCCTGTTGTTATTCCTGCCCCATTAGGACACAACCAAGCAGCTGAGAGAAACAACAAAGGCACACACACACAAACACACAGTATGTATACACATAGCCAGAGCCCTGATTGAATCTAAACCTGGCAACTACACAGCACCTGTTAAATTGAATGTCTAGAGGAGCAAAGTTTCATATGTTATCTTTTAAATAGCTGCATATGTTGCCAGTTTATTAGGTACACCTAGCTAAAACAAATGCAGTCTAATACAACAATACATCCTATCAGAAGGTTATAGTTTTCAGTTTTTTGTAATTTGTGAGGCTGTAGTTTGTGGTGCGGTTGATCTCTATTTAGTTTTACTGACAGGTGTTTCTATTATTTTGTCCACCCCATTTACATCAATGAGAATTGGCCAAGCAACAGAGACACATATCTTCTTTCAGGAGGCCAAAGCATATGTTGTGCTTGCTGCCTAAACAAGGTTATGCTAGCTAAGCAACAAGCAGGCAAACTCAGTCCAATAATGCTAACTGTAGATGAAGGATTACATTTGGGCTAATGCAAATTAAACCACTATCGACCAACAACCAGTTGGTGAACCGTTAGCAGCTGAAGAGCCGAAAACATTCATCAGGTGGACACAAAAACTCCGAATGAATGTTAATGTTGCTCTGTTTCTGTTGGATGTGCAACAATTTGCTAACAAGTTCACCAGATAAACTTAAACGGTGAAAATATGTCAGTCTTGTGTTTTCAACTTTCAAAAATCGATGAAATCGAGTAACACAGGTTTAAAAATGAAAACTAGTGGAGTAAACGCACACATTTACATGAAAACATACAAATGGCTGCTATGCTACTAAAGAGGAACATTTGCTGAAAAAGCAATACAGTAAAAGAACCCTGGACTAATGGTTTACAATACCCCTTTTACAAGTGCAAGCCTCTGGTTGCTATTCTATCGATTGGCCTCTTTCTGTCTCTCTCTCAGCTCCTACCACAGACTGTATTCTGTGACTCAGAGATGTTGTTGTTCACAGTAGCATCCTTTTGAGACACCTGTGACCTTCCCTCCTCTCCTTTCACTTGCCTCCTCCTCTTCTTCTTCTGTGTCCCTCTTGGCCTCTGACTGTCTGCCCACCTCCCTCATCACTCTGCAGTAATTCTTTCCTCCCCCTCTTCTCTCTGGACATTGTAGTTGGAGTCAGATAAGAGCAAAGAGATGCAGTTGCAGATAGATGGACAGAGAAACGGGCAGAAGGGCATTCTGCTCCTGAGACATATAAAGAAGTGTGAAGAGTTCAAGATACATCCATTTTGTCCAAAGAAAATCATTATCTGAGGCTTTTTCAAACTCATTTAAACTTCATGTAGTGGCAGACAGACACAAGCACACAGACTTAGTGTTGAGTGCAGAAGGGACACTACTGCCATTTTACAGGAAGAACAAAATTATGTACACAAATCAGCTCTGTACTTTGATTTATTTTTCATGTCTGACATTTTCGTATTTCTTTTCTTTTCACTAGCATTTATTACCAAATTCACTTTAAATCTTTTCACTTTAATGTACCATTCATGCCTTTTAAGATGGTCACCACTGGTCAGATTATGGGTATAGCACATTGAAGTTTCGCAACCTGCATGAGGTGCAGCTGTGATTGTGGACAGTGATCCGCATGTCTCCGATGTTGTCAAGCTTTTGTGAGGGAAGGCAAACAATTCTGACACGTTCATGTTGTTGTCTGAGCCTTGTGAAGTGTCCGAGACACAGAATCGATTGTATTCCAGTGTGTTAACGCACGCACTAGTGTCCTGGTTTTAAATCTTATCCTGTTTTTGATCATATTTGGGATATGGCATTTACATTGAACATGAGAAACCTCGTTATTCACATCCCTGTTTACATGATCATATCCAGGTTTCTGATCATCTGCAGGTGTGTCTTGATTTCTCACCATCTCACTACATTATACTCTTTACCAACAAAGAATGTTAAGAAAACTGATTAAGGTGTTTATATGCGCAACACATAACCTGGTGTACTCCAAAAAACCCAATCATAACCAGGATACTAGTGCGCATGTAAACACACTCACTAATACATTGCGTGTGAAGAGCCACAGACATCTTGCACTCATCCTGATCGTCATGAAGTGACTGGAAAGACTGGTTGTGGCACGCCTCAAAATCCTTCTCAACAGCCTAAGATCACTTGAAATATCAAAACATATGTCAGGATGCTTGGTTTTGATTATAGCGTGTGATATCGTATTAGCATGTGTCTCAATGATGTCTTGAGCAGGTCTGATAACTTGCTGCAGTGCTTTCTGGTCATCTTCGTTGCAGCATGCTTATACGCTGTAGTCGTGAACTGTTAGGTTTATCTCTTTCTATTTAAATTATTCTTATGAAATGTATTTTTCCAATCAACAGAAGGAGTTCATCAAGAACTTCCTCATTAAGTTTCATTTCAGACAAAATGACACACTATGCCCCTTTTGCTGTCAATCCTTACTGTCAGACAAACAGCAAAGAGACACGTTACACAAACAAGACGCACTGAAGCACTTACAGCACTGCTTTTATGAGCACAATCACACACTGTCTCACACACACACACACAGTGAGAGGATTGTTGTGTGAAGACAGTTCACCAGGCCTCAATCAGCAGCACATGGTGAGCCCATCCAACCTTATCATGGTGAGCCCATGTGACCTTATCCATGTGACTCCCCCATCTCTCTCTCTCTCTTTCTCTCCGGGATCACAACTGCATCGCTACAGGCTTGAGGATACAGGACATCTGATACACACATATGACAGGACATGCACATATACGGCAGAGGCACGTGTGGCTCACAAATACGGTGTAAACCTTTATATGAGCTGTACACACGCATCTGCTCTTTGTTGACCAGAGACTCATGTGACTCTGATCACATGACCAACTTTCACTTCACTGTGCAGCTCTCAAGTCAAAGTCATCTCGATGCTTAATAAACTGAGTTAACTCAGTGCAATGACAGCTGATAGCGTTGTCTTGGAAACAAGCAAAATGACCATCTGCAAACACTATTTGATGAGCTAATCATTATCCTCCACTCCAGCAGCCAGGTGTGATGAGGAATTCCACAGCCGTATTATAAAAAATAGTGGCAGAGGCATTGCAGCATATTGCAGAAATAAATCCCAATTGTGAAAGATTCACTCAAACAAGCCTAAAATGCAAATCATTAGGGAGCACACACTTACACACAGTAATCATCTGCAGGTTGACATTGTGAAAAACGGCTATATTTAGTCGTGCCAACTCATTTGTGAAAAGAGCCTAAGGTATAATGAAGAAGAATGGTGGATTACCATTGAATCAACATGACTAAATGTTACTGATGAAAAGAAATAAAACGTCCCAGTTTGTGTTACAGAAATGTAGGCCATCAAGTATCTGAGATATTCTATATTAGGGATAATGTTGATGAATATGATATATATATTCTTTCAACAATGCGTAAATAATTTAAAAGTTAGGAAAAATAGGTCATACCTCACACCTGCACTGTGCTGTGTGCAGGGCAATTTAAACTTTAGAGCTTCTACTAATTGTTTTTATTTTTATTATTAGTTTTGTTAAAACCCAGTGTAAATAGTTTATTTTTTACAATGTATGGGATAACCGATGTCTGGAGGCAGCACACAGTTAGGCTATAGCACCACGCTGACCACATGCCAGGGTATAGCTGCAGGATTGTGTGTGTGTGTGTGTGTTTGTGTGATAGTGTGGATGACACATGTGAGAAAACTCTGAGAACTTATAGAGGATGTGAAGTATGAAAGAAAGAAATCACTGCTTATCTCAGGACCTCAGGGTCTTGCTCCCCCACCCCCCATACCCTTTCCACCCTTCTTCTTATTCTGTGTTATAGCTTGTTTAGATGAGTAAAAGGAAATTTACCTTGGGTCTGACCTCAAAACTACTGTCTTAAAGTGCATGAGGAGCAAGTAAAGCTGCTCTGAATGGATAATGTATTTTGCTGCATATGTGTGTGGATTAGCAGCTTACCAGAGAGGAGAGGGTGTAGGAAGGGAGAAGTGCTAGAAGGAGAGGAAAGGAGAGGAGGCTAAATGGATGACAAAATGGCAGGATAGAAGAGGAGATGTAAGGGAACCACAGCTTTACAGCTCTAGCCATGTGTCCTGGCCAGCGAGACATAACTGATAGAGACAGCTAACTTCCAGTAATTCAGCTGATGAAGCTTTTCACTCTCAGGACTGCTGGCTGGACACAAACAAACTCACCAGCAGGGCAGCAGAGGAGTGGAGACGAAGATAGAGGAGCAGAGAGAGGGGGACACAGGGTGTTTTGTTAACATGTCAACCCACAATCAACCCCCCTAAACACTTACACACACACACACACACACACACACACACACACACACACCACCACAATAAACTGAGTGGAGACAAAGTGCTGATAGTGCTGTTACCATTCCAGGGTTGGTGAAGGCACATGCATGGCTGGCTGGAGTTGTGAAGATAATGTGGCATGCTAGGCAGTAGACAGTCCTACTGGTGGTGCAGAGGAATGTTGTCTGACCCTGTTTGGACTATGTTTTGTAAGACTAGCCACAGCCTGAGCTCTTTCAACCTGATTCAAATTATCTAATCTAGTGTGTAGCCAGTGCAAATCCAGCCTAGCATGTTCAACGATCAACCCAAATCAGCTCAGTCCAACACAGTCTCGACCCGACCAACTTCAAGCGTCGACAGCAGTGTGCAGGCAGATTATAGACCAGTGCTTTCCATTGAAGGCGGCCCTGAACTTCTCACCCCTCCCCTCCTCCCCTAAAGGCTCTCCCAATCCCTGCCTCGTTCTCAGCCATGCGGCTGCATGTGCATGTGGGCCATAAATAGCATCAGCGAGGCTGCGGAGGGAGATCTGCAGATGAGAGACGCACAACCCTAACAGTACACCTGCTACTGCAGTCTCATTTGCAGGCACAATCTGCTCTGGTGTTCTGGATTATGCAGTGGGAATGAGGAAAAGGAAAGGAAGAGGATAGTGGAGAAGACAAAATAGGATTAGAAAAGCTTCATCAAATATAGGACTAGCTTTCTATTGAGGTTCCCCAAGCTATAGAGATATTACACTGATATTTCATCATTGCACACTATAGTAGATTAGATTTCTGTCCTTAAATCCCTTTTCATACTTGAGCATGAAATGTCATTGGTACTAACTGAAAAGCAATAATCTGCCTCTGTGTGAAAACCACTGCCGACAGGTTTATGAAAGGAGTGAAACAAAGTAAGAGATGGAAAGGAGAAAGAAAGGGAATGTGATACAGAAATGGTTAGAGGAAGGTGTGTCTGCTTTAACCTTGTTCTTGAGCTCTTGATGACGGCCTCTATGAGTGAATGAGTGTTGTCAGATATGCGGCATGTGAGTAGGAGAATGAAATTTGATGAAAAAGATTATCATTCTTCATTTTCACAGATTGAATCTAAGATAAGAGACTGAGAGTCCACAGCCATGCTAGCAGCTCTGAGGCAGTACTTCGACAGTGATGGTTTAAGGAAAATGCTAACATCAACATGCTAACATGCTCATGACAGCAAATGCTAAATTGCTGATGTTTAGCAGGTATAATATTTACCACGTTCAATTTCACCATCTTGGCTTAGCATGTTTTTGACATTTGCTAATTAGTACAAAACATGTATAACTGATGCTTATGGGAATGTCAGTTTTGTAGGTAGTTGATGTCAAAAAGGCAAAAGTTATTGCTATTCATTCTACTATTCAAACATGGATGTGTTTGCCAAATTTCATGGCAATTCATTCAACAGTGGTCAACAGTGGAAATCTCAGTCTGGACCAAAGTGGTGGAACAACCAACAGACACCATCCCTCAATCTTGTCTGAAATTACGTTTAGATTTTAAAAGTGCCATTTTTTTGGACTCATTACCTACGAAGATTGTTCATGGAGTGAAACGGTGTGACAGTCATAATAGTGGGTGCCTAATAAGTTGAAAGTCAAAGCATTCATAGAGCTGACAAGTTAAGAGGTTGGATTTAATACCACAGATGTCATTCTAGATTAAAATGTGTTATTAATTAATGTAATAATTATAAACACAACTGACAAAGTCATCTCGGGGCCAAATCTGTCACTCAAGCTCCATTGATCTCAAGTAATGAAACACTGGAAGAGATCACCACAAGGCCATTGTGTCACAGTAATTACAATGAAGAATAGGCCAATTAAGTGTTGGGTGAAAGGGAGCCATTTAGAAACAAAGTGGAAGATACATTTCCATCCAGGAGTATTGGCTTTATTAAAAAAAGTTCTGGACATGCAGTCGAGATTTCAAAACTTCTATTTGTATATAATATGTAAGTAATGTGTCAATATTGTAATATTGAGATAGATGAATACTGTATTGAAAAATAAACTGTTTATTATGTTACTTAATTCTATGATGACTATGTCTTCTATACATAGAAATTATCATTAACCTGGTAAAGGGATAGATCAGTCGTACAAAGGAAAAGACATGCAATGTGAAATCATTTTAACTTTAAATTATATAGTAATTGGAAATTAAATTAACATGGGAGGATATAAAGGCAGAGATTGGTGAATCACCACTTTTAAAATAATTTAGACAAATAGTACGTCAGACGAGGCCAAATATGACACAAAAGTGATAAATGTGGCAAGCTGAACGCCTGACAAATGAACTCAGTATTGACTGAACACCTCTGTGGCACGATCACAGCAACACGCTGCATGTTGAACTCAACAAAGCTGGCATTTATTGGCAGCAGCAGCTTTGGGAAACTGCTGAAATCCAAATATCCAAAGCCAGAGCACACATATGCATAGCCTACATAGTACATAGGTAAATAATGCACAAATCTGGACCACTGAGCAAAGGGAAAACAGCGATATGGTTAGATGTGGTCTTTCAGCCGTTTTCCTACATGAATAACGTTTGGAGAATACCAAATTATGTCATCAACCCACAATCTTTGCTGCTACAAGATGGTGGGTCTATAACAGTATGGCAGCCATCTTATGAGAGTCCTTTGCTCCACTGATTGCAGAGGGAATGAGAGGCCATATTACATGAAAAACAGATACTATTATCATGCAAATACTGCTTCCACACAATATTTGCATATTCAAAGTATCCCTTGAGTACACCTTTGATGCCTTCCCTGTCCACCACGGTTCATCGCTGCACGTTTATTTGCGAACACTGGAACAAAGAGTGACGTTAGTTCCCACCATCTTCAGAGTACCAATATCTCTCTCAATAATGTATGAAAGAATAATGTATGTTGAAGTGGCTCTGAAGGCAAAGGATAGAAACATTTCTTATTAGATGCTTGAAATTGACATAGTGTTATGGGTGTTTTGTGACTTTGTCTAACTGCAGTCTGAAAGTGGGGCTGCAAGATGGCCTGTGAGCTCCTTTGCCATACAGTAAAGCCTCACAAAGCTGCCATCATGGCTGTAGACTGTTGTTTATTATTATAGTCAACATAACTAAATGTGTAAGTCTTTGTATTTAGTAGTCACATTCAAAAGATGCTACAGGGGGTGTCTTTCAAGTGCTTGTGCTGAGCTATTCATTTACCAAGTCATTCTTTCATGTAATAGTGAAACAATATGTGTTTGTTTCACATTGTAAAGTAAGTAATTGTGTTTGAATTGTAGTTAAATAGTGTACAGTTATAGGTGTCTGTACAGTTATATGATGGAACCAGATATAGAAATAGGTCATATGGCCTCACACATGCTAAAACTCATGACTGAATGAGGCACTAATATAATTTCATTATCCTCACTCAAATGGGTGGCCTAGGTTAAGACCTATGTTTCAGCAACACATTTTCAAATTCAAAACTTTATCATGTAAACATCACAGCAAAATGCCACAGTAAGTTGAGTTGAATGACTTGAATGTGAGTGAATGAGCAAATAAATATACATTTTTGGCTTTGAAATTGGGCCAAAGGCAGTGGCGTCCATGCAATAATTAACCCCAGACAATTCGCCAAGCCAGATCTTGTGAGCTGGAAAACAAATGCATGGCACACTTACACTTGTTTTGACATTTGCAGTAAGAATATATTTTTTTGTGATAAGCAGGCTTTACAGACTAGCAACATGTCAGACAGAAGCTATATGACAGTAGAGGGAGACACATAAGTGGGCACAGCGGGAGTTTGTTAGATGCTCCAAGGCAGAGAATGAAGGAAAAAGGGATCCCGACACTCAAGGAGGCAGAAAGAAAACAGGGAGGCAGGAAGGCAGGCAACATATTGGTCTCCACTCATTACATTGTCACCATGAGCGCCCAATCTGGGACTAGTTGGCATGAATACAGCCTGGTCCCACCCTGTGTGTGTGTGTGTAGGCTAAATGACTTTGTCCTAGTAAAACCAGGCCATGGCAGAAACTCCTTTGGGGAAATAGGCAGAGCTTAGGTCTGGATTCATATTAAACCAAGGATTACACTAATATAAAGCCACAAGGCTTGGCAGTGCAGTGCATGTTTGTCCATACGGTATTTCCGTCTCTCCGTGTGTGGCCAGTAGTTTGCCGTACACATGCATGCATATGAGGTTTTGTACATGCTGGTACATATGTGCAGGCGTACTGCATCCACAGTACTGTATGTGCCTCTGCTTGCTCATAGGTGGGGGATTGGGCCATGTCCAGCCATCCTTATGCATGTGTGTGTCAGAGCATTGTGCTGTTGCAGAGGGAGGCTGCCATTTGTTTGCCCTTGGCCCACAGAGGACGATCGGCTGCCAAGGATCGGCTAAGCCAAGGGAAAGAGGCATGGAGGAGTTGAGGAGGGGATTGAAATGAGGATAAGAGGGATGAGAGGATTTTTAGATGAACTACAGTTAAAAGGTCAGTTCACCTTAATTACAAAAAGCATCCTCATTTACCTCTAATGGTATCAATCAATACAGATGATTTGGTTTAATGTAGAAGAACTGGTCCCAGTGAAAACTGTTTACAGTTTGATTTTTTAAATTTTCATTGTCACTAATTTCTTTGAGCGCCACAAATTAAATTTTATTCATTTCTATTATATTGGAGTGGACACAGAACTCTCTGAGACAGATATTTAAAGTGTTTAAAACCTGGGCAAATTGTACCAAATCTATCTGTGTGGCTGAATAGCACCAAGTGTAGCATAAGTGATATTTTTATAATTTGGGTGAACCGACCCCTTAATGTAAAGGTTTAACTAGAGGTGGCAACAGGTTATTGTTATCATCTGAAAATCAAATGTGTTTGCTGTCCTTTGTACCTCACAGAAAACAGAAAAGAAAGAAAACTTTAGGACAGGAGAATACAAAAATGTGATAATTACAAAAAAGACATGGAGAAGGAAGAAGAGAAAAGCGAGGGAATTAAGGTAGCATAGAAATAGAAGGAAGGAAAGAGGAAAGGACAAAGGGGAGGAAGTAGGATGCAAGCAAAACACACAAAGGCACACAAACGTAAACACACACACAGTGGTACAGGCCTTGATCACTTATTCATTCAGTCCTGAGGAGAGAGCCAGGAGGATCAGGTTGTCTAATGACTAAAACACACACACACACACACACACACACACACACACACACACACACAAGCACACATGCAAACTCAACCACAGGCAGTGAATCCCACAGGCCAGGGCTCACCGGCTCAATTGAATTACTGTTATCGTACACCCAGGACTGAGACTGGGACCCTGTCTGCCCACAAACCACACCCTCTCTGTTTGCCCTGTACTGGAGGACACACTCTCGTGCTCTGTCTCTCTCTCACGCTCTCTCTCTCTCTCTCTCTCTCTCTCTCACACACACACACACACATACACAGACAAACAGGATCAAATACCAGCACTAAATCCACGCCACACACACTCACACAGGCTCCATCGACATTACTACTGCAATGTCCCATGCATGGTCCCATTATAGCAATCATTTACAGTCAGTATTGATTACTCTCTGACAGTAGCTCTATGTTTTATGCACACTCACACACACACACACACACACAAAGACATAAACATAAAAAGTACACATA
Organism: Nannoperca australis; assembly: GCA_036023655.1. NCBI lineage: Eukaryota > Metazoa > Chordata > Actinopteri > Centrarchiformes > Percichthyidae > Nannoperca > Nannoperca australis. Next base: position 40,263 of record JAVQJD010006097.1, read on the forward strand.
TTTGAGTAGATATGCAAATGTACTATATATATATATATATGTATATATATATTCACCTACATACTGCACAGGCATGTACACGCATAGGAATACATACACATAAAGTACACACTTACGCACACATTCCCAAGATGTTAGATCTTTTAGATCTGAGTCTATTGATTCTACTGGGAATGATGGAAATCACACTTCTACATTACACTGCTTTCTCCCTGCTGTTCTTTTTGTCGCATGTCGTTTAATTGTTAAAACTAAATGGGAAAGGAAAGACGAACAGACAGGGAATGAAGACGATCACTGAGAAAAGATGCAAAACAAAAGGTTCCACTTTACAGAAACACAGCAAAACTCCAAATGAAGGGGGAATTAAAGCGCAGCCAGTAAGGCTGCATTTGAAATACTATAGGTTTGGTGTTGCATATAAATGCTGGTGCCGCTGGCAGTGCTGTGACATGGATATGATCCACACTAATATGCACAAAAGAAAACATAAAGAACAAATATCAGAAACACAATTTTTACCCAATATGCATTTCAATGTATTCATATATACTTTCTAGGGATGTCTGTTGAACTGTGTGTTTCCTTTGTAACACAGTAAAGAAAATAAACAAAGTGAGAACAACAAAAAAGTCAAATGAAGATTGGAGATAAGGGAATCTACCCATGTATTTGTGGAAGAATAGTGGCATTGTAGCGATGTAGAGTGTAATATCTCCATAATTTCCATATACTGTATCTCCATGCCAGAGATGAGAGAGCCTGGCCAAGAACCAACTGTGCCATGTAAATGAAGGCTGGTGGCCTGCTTACTGTGGTGTGTGATGGAGGCAGCAGTGAGAGAGAGAGAGAGAGAGAGGGAGAGAGAGAGAGAGAGAGAAAGAGAGAGAAGGGAGAAAGAGGGAGAGAGAAAGACAGAGGGAGGAAGAGGAAGAGGGGGGGATTCAAAGAGCTGATGTTGCTGCCATGGTAACCGGCGTCACCTTGGAGAGGAACAGAACAGAACCGCTCTGGGGAAAGACCCAGTGCACGTGCGAGCACACATACACACACACACACACAAACTCATCAAACAATCACATATTAATTTATGTTTAAGCAACACAGCCCTATTTTGGGCCGTGAAGTCTTGGTTGAATATGAGAATTTTGCAGGAATTCATCTACAGTGGGTTCAGTGCAGTCTGAATGATGCACTGCTTGCCATTGATGTTTAATTGATATGTCTGAGCCAGGGCAATGTCTTATAGATGCCCCTGCCTCCCTTCCACAGACTACTCTTTTGTGCACTACACAAATTCAGAAAGCCCATTTTCAAGCAGCCTTTGTTTCATATATCATATCTAGCTTAAAAATAGCACTAATGAACTGTAGAATGCACTCAGATCATGCAGATTTTAAAAATGCCTGATGTTCAGGAGCTTGACTATAGACCTCAGTGCAATGCCTGTCCTTGATAAACCTCTATATGCATACTGTATGCCATACTGTACGCATTCATCTGAATTTGCAACCTGCATATCCCCTGCTGTTCCTATGAGGAGGAGTTCCCCTCCCCCCACATTTCACACAGTGTAATATGAATCTGTTCTGCATATGCGTGAAAGATTCCCCCCATTCTGTAATGTTATCTTCTGTTCTATTCATTTTATGGGCATATAATTAGATGTTTGATTAGCTGGGCCTTCTATTAACTAAGTCTCATATTTCCCTCTTTCCCCTTGCTCTCTCTCCTTCTGACCGTAATGTCTTTGTTTGAGACAAAGAGTCTGAGTGATGAGAATACCTCTTTAGTTAATGTTACACAGAGTACTGTCTTGTCTCACATGACTGCATACTGGTTAGTTTCATCATCAAAGAATGCGTAGATTATTTAAAAATAAATAGTCGATTGTTTGTTGAGATAATAGTGAGAAATGGCCATTACAGTTTTCCAGAGCCCAAGCTGACACCTTCAGATTGCTTGTTTTGTCTAACCAATGGTCCAAAATCCAAAAATAGCAAATTTACACTGAATCAAGCAAAGCAAATCACTTGAGAAGCTGGAACCAGGGAACCAGGGAAGCTGGAGCCAGGGAATATATATATTATTTCTTGATAAATGGCTTTGATGAATATTATTTGATTTTGTTGACGATTCAGTTTCACTCGGTCAACTAATCAATTTAAATAATTTCAGCCCTCTGTACAATATGTTGCAGTTGTTTCAAAGCACCATAACTGAGGAGCAAATTCATAGCAGATGCCATTTTGTTATTTATAGCACGGCATGTGTCAGGGAAATGTGCCAACAGACGCCATGGGTGTAACAAAGTTGTATAGCAGGTAATATAGAAGGTGAAGACAGTGATGCTCCAAGACAGGCCTGAAATATAAGGCTGTTATATGCCAGTTATGCTAGCTTCTCTGTGAGGTTGTACTTACTCTCAGCAGCTATGGTGTTTACTATCTTGGTACCATTTTACTTTAGCTTGTTAGCAGGCTAACATTTGCCAGTTAACACTGAACACAAAGTACAGCTGAGAGTGACGGGAATGTTGTTAGTTTTCAAAGTACTGGACAAGACCCAATGATGGTGATGTGAGAAGACAATTCATCGTGAAGGGAATATGAATGTCTGCACCAAGATCCACCCAAGAATATTTGAGATATTTGAGTCAAAATTACAAACGTCAACCTCATTGTGGCAACATAGGAAAAGTCCGAAGATCACCGAAGTCATTATGGTTACAACATTTCCTGACAATCCATCTAATACTGTAGCTTTTGTGACATTTCAGTGGTGAACCGACCAACAGACCACCCCTGCCATCCCTAGAGCCGTGCTGCTGGTGTGGCTAAAAACTGGCAAGGTGTACTCTCTCAGGGTACAATCTGCGAGCACACGGATTCACGTCCAAAAAATGCCTTTTAAATCGTCAGCAAATCTGCATTGTTATTTTGACAGCCTGCCAGCGTGATCGCCATGTTGACCTTTACTTATCTGGCTTTGTGCACTTTCGACAGTTCTTAAAACAACACGAAAAGGCTTCCACTAACAACAGGGAATAAATGATAGAGTCGATGTTGTCTTAGGTGTCACATCACGTGTTGTTTCTTAGGGAGTGTAGACAGACCGTTGTACTTTCCATTAATCGAGTTGAGATGGCAACAGAGTTGGGCTGTTTATTTTTTTGTCTCAGGATTTCAAAAGTGGGAGTCACTTTACCCTTTCATATGATTCTTGGATTCCTGGCAGTGCCTCTGGTCAGTAATGTGCTGGTCCTACCTACACAAATGCATCTATCATCTTAAATGTGATAATACAAAGTCAGCATCTGTTGACCATATGCTTTATGGAAAGTATTGTGATCTTGTGATAGGAGTCTGCCTCTGCTGCAATATTGATTCCATTAAGGCATTTAAGGGTACATATACAGAGATTAACAGTGGTGGACATCATTTCGGTTATATGTAAACCTCCTAACTCCACTTTTCCATGTGTTTACTTTAGCTAAAAGATAGTATGGTCCACAAAGGGTTAAGCAAAACGCCTCATCACCTTTAAAAACCTTTTTTTTTTCAATGGCAAAAATGTTTTATCATCATAAAATAATCAGGTCTGTTCGTTGTAGATCCCACAAACAAAAATTACATTCGGGAGATAAGAGATTTTACCTGGCAGTGAACATATGTAAAATGATCCGACTATGACTTGCAGCCGGATGTTCTGCTAATGCACAGATTATAGTTTACTGCACAGGCTACTACTGCGTGTCCCATATCCATTCTTACTCTCTCATGTCTGTGCTGTAACTGCAGCTTAAAGCAAAGTTACACTTAGGAAACATGGACTGTACACAAAGGAAGGTTTGAGTGAGTCTATGATTGAAAAATGTTTGGTATGACCTATCAAATATGTGCATATTCTTTACCTTTTTCTTGTTCTTTGACCCATATTTTCTGCAAATCCTTTCTCCTTGTCACCTTTCATCTCTGCTTTGTCCCCCCCTCTTGCATCAGTTCTTCTCCCTTTTGAATTTATGCAGAATATGTTTGCAATTTTCAAAGACTGTGAAGTGGCTAATAAGTGGGAGAGACGCTCTAGTCAATAAAACAATGGCTAGAGCATAAGGATCAGGAGAGGAGTTGGAAAAGAATGAGGATGAGGATGGTAAAAGAAGTGAAAGGTGTGCTTGAGAGGAGAGGAGTGTGGAAAAGAAAAAAATGAGGGGGAGGCAGGGGGAGGTCAACAGAAGGAGAGGCAGATGCTCGTGCCTTGGATGCCTGTGCGCGAATAATTATCCTGATGAGATTCACCGAGAGCGGCATGAAATGCAGAGGAAGAGGAGGTAGGATTTGGGAAATACCTCACGACAAAAATACTCTGTAAAAAAGAGAGACAAAGGGCGATTAAGTTTTATACAAACATATTGTAGTACAGTGTGCACATATACGGTATGTGGGTTAGGCACGTCGGTACCTACTGCTTCTCCTTCATCTGTCTCGTGTTTTCTCCCTCCTCGTCATACATGGCGTGAGAAAGTGGAACCTCCCTCTCATCTTTTAAAGATGCGTTAAGGAGCAGCTACAGAATGTCAGGGGCAGACTGTATCGGAGGTAAAGAAAGAAGGAGCGCTGAGCAGCATCTACTCTATAGAAACACATACAGCTCCTTGTAAACTCTCAACCCTTCGGTTTCTGTCTGGTGGGAGAAAAACACTAGTGGAAATACAACAAAAATAAATGTATAATCAGTTGTCTCTCTCCTCCCTGATTAGGCCACCCAAGTATGTATCACCACTGCGTGCATCCTAATATCAGCACCCACCACCTTTTTGAGATTCTGCTCGGCAGAGTCAAATGGCAGCACATCAAAAACAGAATAAACACCAGTCCCTTTCTTCATGCACCAGTGAAAGAGCTTGATCTGTCTCTCTCTACAATCCACTGCATTTCCTGAGATTAAAAGACCACACAGGTGTTGTGTTGAGTGTGCACGCAACCCCCTTTCTAGTTCTTTACAAGGTACACACATGGTCACAACCCGCCTAGCTCTGAAATTCACTCGCATACACTCAATCCTTTCATGTGACAGGTCTGTATCACACATGTTGCCATCGTATGTATACTTCTCTGTTGAAATGTCAGAGGAAGGCTACAGCATTGCTTTAGGCTACTGATAACCTATCGTATCTGACATTTTAATTTTTTCACCCATAGATGGAGCAGTTACATGAGTGTGGAGCAAATTCAATTACCACGGCTAAGATATCTCAAATCACCCCTTTACCAAAACTTTGCTCACCTTTCAGCCTATACATGCCATTTAGTAAAGCGTGACAATACGTTTTGAAAGAAGGGCGTGACCTTATGAAATACAAAGTATGTACCGAGTGGTTACATTGGAGCAGGGATGTATAGGAATGTGTTTTAACAAAGTACAACCATGCTAGACGTTCTGTGAGGCTGTGTTGCTTTAAGCAAAATGCTAACATCAGCATGCTAACATGCTCCCAATGACACCATCACTTTGGTTTAGAGTGTTAGCATACTACCATTTGCTGATTAGCACTAAAGCTAAAGTACCGTTGACTGTGATGGGACTGTCATTGGTTTTCAAGTCAGTATGTGGTCCGGAAGCGACACATTTCCACTTGATGATGGCGCTAGATGAAAAGTTGAGGGATCACAAAAGCTTTTACAATTCATCCTGAGGGTGGCGTGAATGTGTAGACCAAATTTATTGGCAATCCATCCAGCAGCTGGCGAGACATTTCACTCAAAACCAGAGGAAAATTCAGGGGATCACTAAAGTCATCAGGAAACATCGTCTGGGAACCATGTTTATATGTACAAACTTTTGTAATGATCCAGTGAATATATGAGCTATGTTGTTTTTTTAAGTCCTTGAGTTGATGTCAGGTTGCATGTTTTTCCAACACAGACCTGCGTTTTTACATCAAATTAAGCATTCTGAAGATCCATGAATTGGAAATCTACGCCAAATTATATATTAATATAATAATTATAATTAAAAATATTTTCAAAAGAATAAAACAATTGTTTAACATTGTGTCACTTTTTATCATTGTTGTTGTCATTGTATACTTTGCATCACCCACAGTGTTGTCTCGTGTTGTTTAAATTACTTCATTCATATTTTATTCATTAATTTAAAAGAAGAAGAACAACCCAGAATAGTGTAAGAAGAAAACTGTGTGGTTCTGAACATTTTGAGGAAGCACCGCTGGATCCCAAACCTCTATTTTCTCTGTTCCCTCTCTTCTGTCTGATGCAGCTGATTTGTAGGTCATATGTGAGTATCAGAAATAAACTGAGAGTGAGTGTGCAAAGGACTTTTACCCTCTAGTGGTGAGCCTGGGGAAAGGCCTGTCAAATTCATTTAGGAAGAAAAATACGAATGTCCAATTATCCCTGTTCAGTTGTGCATGGAGGCAGTGACCCAGTTGGAAAATCATTTTCAGATTTCTGAATTTCATATTTTTTTCACCAGTCTGATACAGTTAGGTGTGAATGAGAGCGTTATGCTATGTCAAAGTTTTCTTTTTTGGAGTGCACACTCTCTTCCACCCTGCAACTCCCAGCAGAATAAAACGAGCGGACTAAATCAGATGCGGCCGCTCATGCTGCATTACAGAGATGTTAGCAAGCACGACATTTTAACTTCCTCTGAAAAGCAGTACATTAAAGGATCTCTAAAAGGCTTTGTAACATGCTTTTGAAATGTTCCCCATCCTATTAAACTTGATTTTACAGAAATGTATGACCTCTCTGTGCAGTTAAACATACATTTAAATTAAAGTGGAAAGAAATCCTGCACACTGTCTTGCGTACTGCTGGTATATTTACAATATTTTACATTTCTGTGTTAATGACCTTCATCAAGTTCCATATACATGATGATAAACAATCAAATCAGAAGATTACAAAGGTCAGATGGTGGTAGGAACAAGTACTGTACTTAAGTAGTACAGTTTGAGGTACTTGTACTTACTTGAGTATTTTAAACTGTATACTTTAGGCAAATATTGTAATATTTATTCCACTACATTTGTCTCAAAGCTCTAGTTACTTTTCAGATCATAAATTTCCATACCTTCCTGTCCATTCCAGAGAAAACCATGCACCATGATTTTGAATTTGAATGTCTTATAAACTGAAGGATTAAGTGTTTCTTTTTGGGTTCAGAAAATGTTCCTACTTCTTCAGGATTTGAATACTTCTTTCACCTCTGGATAAAACACACACTTTACAGTCCAGGTAATTAGGTGATGACGGCATATTATCATCTAAAACAAAATCCATGAAATATCACACTGTTAATAGGGTAAGTAATGACAAATATGCCAATATTGGTATATTATAATATATATAATAATGTTTTTTTATCATAAAAGGAACACTTCAACGATGTCCATATGACAACCCCACACTGTCCAAAAGTCAAAGAAGTAAAAGACATTACACAAGAGTGACGATTAAAAACTACCAATATTCATAATTTAATTAATGCATATATTCTCACCACAAATTAAATATATACACACTTTCCAAAAATTATTCAGATTAGTTTCAGTTGTTTTCTCAGTAAACATATACATGTGATATAAAAAGGTCAACTTTAAGATGCAATCATTATATGCTAATGCTGCTAAATAACATGCTGCATCAGGTATTTTCTTGGGTAATGGCAGTCTTGCAGGTATAACACAGTAACCGACCTACTCACACACAATACGGGAAATAATATGGAGGGCATCAGTGGGAAAATCACTGTTGAGTGTGCAGGGAAAATGTAGTTGGTTTAAATTCAGGTTTTTATTCCCAGTGTTAATTAACATAAATTAATACATCACAGTGTTATCCCCGACAGTCGAGCATCAATAACAATGCTCATCAACTGTGCCTAGTGGTGTTTGTTTCACACATGCAAGCACACCAACACAATCACACTTTGCACACAATAACATATGTTTAGAAAAATTATCAACGGGCACAATATTTCACACTTTTCCTTGTCCAATAGTCCAACACAAAAGCTGTGACAATGTATTTGGGAAACAGTGTCCCTGGGCAGAAAAAAATAAATAAATATTGAATAGGGCTTTACAGTGTTCTGTATGCCACAACTGTTCAATTTTTTCCCATTAAAAACTAAACAGGGAAATCTCTCAGCCTGTGAGTGAGTGTGTGGGTGTGAAAGCAGAAAAAAGAAAAAGAAAGAAGAGACAGAAAGGAAAATACAGACAGGGAGAGAATGGGGAATAGAAAGAGACAAAGAGAGGGGAGTCAGGGAGGGAATAGGTGGTATTTAAAATGAAGAGAACACATGGGATAGTTTCCAATGTGCCTCAGAAGGCTCTCTCGGGATGGGGGAGACTTAACATTTCACAGTCTCATATGAAACACAGACACACTGAGACATATGCACACACACGCAGGCTCATAAGAAAGCCTCATTTACCTCAGGAGAAACAGATATGAGGGCTTTCTGTTGAGGTGAAGGGGAAGGGAAATCGAGTCAGACTTGAGTTTCACAATGATCAGGGGAACATTTCTCTACTGCAAATAACGCCACAGACTTATAGTGGGCTTAGAAAAGTGTGTGTGTGAGAGAGAGAGAGAGAAAGGTTTAATTTGAACAACTACAAACTCATTTCATCGTGGGAGCTTTTCAGCGCTTGCTTTTGGTGTTTATTGAATGAGTGTGTATGTGTGTGTGCAGCACTACAGATTTAAAATTCATAGAAATCACGAAACCATTCTGTACCTATTTGCTTATTTACTGCGTCTATACATAAAACATGACTGACTTTGCTCTTTCATTTCCTCGTATTTCCCACATTCAATCTAAATTCCAACCAAGTGGTGACACCCACACAGATATCGCACTGTAAATAGAGATTTGAAGCTATGATATTTGCTCAACTGCGTAACAGACATGAGTGGACATCCCCCTGGTCATTTCTGATTTCATCTTGTGTATTTTAAATTCATGCCTCAGTTGCATTCGAATATTTGTCCAATTTTATATGACTATCTATTCATCGACAACCAGGCATAACTATCAGTGTGTAACATTATAATAGTTGTGTACACCAGTGTGTAAAATAGTTGCACAGCACTTAATTAGCATTATACACTAGCCTTAGCCCAGCATCAGTGCCACACCAGTTTCCAAAATGTTGTGAAAAGTCTGAAGAGTGGAGGCTGTTCTTGCAGCATATTAATGAGATGTTCCACAATCACATATGGAAGTACTGCTCAGGCGTCCACATACTTTTGGCAATATAGTGTACATGTAAGAGGTCTATACAGAAATATTAGGCTGTAAATGTAATTTTATTATCTAATTATCGCGAATAAACACGCAATTTAAACTAAATGCAGCGCCATAACGTCAATTAAAAACATACTTTTTATTCCGTCTTCACTTGCCTCCAAAGTTGCAAGTTAAGTTCATGTTTGAAACTCCCCAACACGTCCTCTACAGGGCTCTGGATTCAGACAGCTGGACACAACCGCGACTACCTCCTGTCTTTCAGTGTTGAGGAACGCATAAAGGTAAACGTTGAGTGATATGTTGCGACATTTTAACTAAAATGTAATATCGTTTGACTTCGTACAAACTCGGCGTGAAACGTTTGTTTCGACTGAAGACTGTGTGGCGTCAAGCGCAGGTTAAAGTTAGCTAAAGTTGAGGCTTGTGACATTAGAAAAAGCTCAACGTTGCTTCAAAGTTTTGAACGGTGAAAACTAAAGAAATTAGATGTCTAGCTAGCTGTTTTGTTTCACAGGTTTATCTTAAAACGGTGCAAATTTCCCTAATTTCTGCCGTTGACAAAGCATTTAAGTAAACTCGGTAACAAGCTAACGTTAGCTTCTCCGCTAGCTAACATGGTGTCGCATTGACTGTTCACTTTAGCTGTTAATTTTTGGGTCATCAAGACTGAGAAGATAAAACAAAAAAAGTATTGGGTAAAAATAGATTTAAACCATCATTAAAATAGCTGTAGATGAGTATATCTGTCCTCTGGACTAATGTGTGGACTACATTTTTAATTCTCAAATCTGCCTGAATATCACCAAAAATGTCTAATC
>JAVQJD010006104.1:0-48936 GCA_036023655.1 Nannoperca australis
CCCCCCCCCCCCCCCCCCCCCCCCCCCCCCCCCCCCCCCCCCCCCCCCCCCCCCCCCCCCCCCCCCCCCCCCCCCCAGGATGACCAACAATAAACAACATCTGAGCCGCATCCAGTGAGCTGCGGAGCGCGAGGGGCAGCGTAAAAACTTAGGCGCTGGCCGCGGTGCTGAACGCGCCCGCGAGCGTCATCCCGTCCGCGATCCGTTCGCACCCGAGCTCTCGTGCGAACCCAGGACAGGATGGACATCTACAGTTTCAGCCACCAGATCCAGCGCCAGTCGGCGTGAAGACACGGGACGAAGGACTTGTAGGATTTAAAAAAAAAACGAAATGAAGAATCCCTCTCGACTCGACAAAATGTTTCTGGAGGCGTCATTTGTTACGTGCTCCCACTGGTTATCTATTTATTGAACAGCTCGAGCCCGATCCAGCCAGCGAGCCGTTCATTCATTCATGAAAGGAATGCCAACATGTTGTAAACAAAGAAAAGAAAAATGAACTGCTGTAATTTAGTTGCCCTTCAAGCATAGGAGACCTGCGTTTTAATCAGAGGAGAGCAACGACACCCGCCGAGACATGGCTCGTCTGCTTGTTTTGGTCAACTCCGCGGTCCTGTTGCTTTTTGGCAGCGGCATGTTCTTGGTAGAAGCAAGTAAGTACTCGCCTCTATGGCAGAGGAGTAAAATCAATAATTGTGCACTTTAGCCTTGTAAAATGCGCCATTAGCCATACAAAGTATTACCAGACGTGAACAAGTCACGGTGTCTTATAGAGCCCAACGAGGCTTCTGTTGTATTTTAACCTGCACCTTTGATGCATTTCATTCCACCTTTTATTCACACACACAATAAAACACAATACTATAATATTAATATCAATAAGATGTTTTTATGCTCATGTCTACTTACTTACTGTAGTTTTATCGTACCAGCCAGCTCATCCAGTAACACCTGTTTAAGCAGATGTAGAACACATTGCAGCTTGTTTAAGATGGGCTGTTATACCTTCCTATACTTTGAATCGTTTATTTTTTTAAAACAGGACGGTGTACATTTTAAAACACTCTTTGTGTTTTACATTTTAATTCATAATAACCTTAAGAATAATCACGGCAGTTTTCCCGACCTATGCATCTAACAAAACCGAATTAGCATGTTTCTTTTCCCCCATTGTGTCTGCTCACTTGGGAGGCACTTTCTCTCACTGCTGTTAGATTAAACAAAGACAATTGAACTCTTCAGTCATGGCATTACTAAACAATGTGACTTGTAAAAGCTCTCACTGGGGGCCAAAAACATCCAGGGGCAATCGCTTCTCTAAAGAAACACCAGTTGCAAAGCAAATACTGCCTTCAGTGAGAAAAATGAGAGCAATCATCTGTGCTTATGTGGTCTAACTTACAACAGTGTATATAGCTATTGTTTGCATTCTTTCCATTGCACCCTCAGCTTCAGATTTGCTGTGTTTTTTTTTTAAAGTTTTCAATTTCTGGTAACCTTCTGTATCTGCCTTTGTATATGTTCCTCTACAGTATCTGCCTCTTTATCTACCTGTCTACCTCTATCACTTCCTCCCTCGCCTCTCAGGGGAAACGGAGTCCTATATGTTACAGCGCCTAGAGAGAGTCAGATTGGCACTTCACTGTTTCTCTGGGTGCGTGTGCTGTGTATGCCTGATCCAAAATTCATCGCTGATACGTGAAACACGAGAGCATCTCTGTGCTCGGTGGACTTCTGCATGAGGCTGTCAGGAGCAGGAAAAGCTACCATTAAAATAATAAGCATGGCACTTAGAAATATAAATGTGGCTGTTGCAATGAGCTTCACAGTAAATGAAAAGAAGTGCCAGCCCTGTGGATGCTATAAGACTATGGGATTCACAGTGACATGTCTTTCAGCAAGAAAGGTCTAAATTAATTGTTAGTCTCTTTGATTCATGGTGAGGCTGCCTATAAAACATTCAACTACACAGGGAAATGGAGAATTTCAGTAAAGATTCTATTATGGTGATACAATCAATAGAATTTGCTTACTTTAAAAGTGTAACAAAAATGGTAGCATATATTGAAACCTGTTTTTCTTTCATCTCAGTCACAGGAATCCTTTCTCAAAGCTTTTCACTCATCCATTGAGCCTGCTTCTTTTCAACATGAGTCATGATTACCCAATGACCTACATGGCACAGGTCTTTAAATTCGGATTGGTAAAATCGCAGATTTGTAAAAACCTGAAGAAATGACATTTGGTCCAAATGATGAATTAAAGTTGACACTGAGATTCCAACATCTAAATGTCACTGAGAAAAATTCCAGTATGAACAATCTCAAAGTCAAACATTACAAACCCACAAAAAACAGACAAGAAATACTTGAACGTGGGTAACCATAATTACATTCACACACTAAAGCAAGAACATTGATCCCACATGAGGTCTAACCAGAGCTTAAGGCAGTGAGCAATTATGAATTAGAATTTGTTGATTTGGATGGCCAGGCTCATATCATTCTTCAAATTGGCAATCTGCTGTTCATAAAGCTGGTGACACATTCTTGACAAATAGACGTTCTGTATTAGAGCTGAATCCATCAGTGCGAGGGCTAATGTTATGTTGTCATAATTTTATTGCTGTCACATGGCAGACAGTTTAATGTCAGTGTTTTGAGTCTCGTACAGTAGCTCACGCTTGTTGGTGTCTTGTTCAGACGTCAGTAGGACCAGCCAACAGCCATCGTAGCCAATAAAAAACAACTTGTTCATAAATGTGTTTCTGCACGTCACCGCATGCTAGCCTTTACAGATTTGGGATGATGAAGCAATGAAAGATTGCATCTGAAAAGCCTCAGGGTTTGGTCCAGAGATTACATTAACCTTAGCCTGGCACCTGGTCCCATCTGGTCCCATTGTCGTTTCACAGCCTCTGAATCTGTGAGAAAGTGAAAAAGTGCTGTGGAGAGGCTCTGAAATGTACAGGAAAAACCATACCTGACTGGACAAGTCCTTCCATCGGTATCCATCTATACAGCCACTTTATATTGTTGTTGCTGTACCAGATTGTCATACAGACACAGTGAGCAGTATACAGATAGATACAGTGTGACAGAATACGAGATTTAAGCAAAGATCACATAAAGTCACTGCTCACATGGCTTCAAATGTGGTAGAAAGACAGGATCTCAAAGAGGAGATGAAAGAAGAAAATGGTCTTTAAAGGTAATTTGGGGGCAGGCAGTGCTGCTGCTGAGTTAAACCAGCTCTTCATTGCTTAGGAGCTCTACTTCCGGGAGATTTGCAACACAGGGGCCTGCGAGTAGCTGTGCGACTACCTCCTGCTGTGCAGAGAAGAACGTTTAGACTTCCCAAGACTGGGTTTGAAACACATCCAGATGAAGCGGTTTGAAGATTGACTGGGTAACCCATCAACATTCAAGGCATCTGTTATGAGTTATTGCTTTTATTTATACGATGTCAGTGAATATTTTATCTCTAAGCAGCCCTTCAAACTGTCACATAGCTTAAAAGGCTGTTGAGAATGAAATATGATCAATAATACAGGGGGTCCACAACCTTGGTAAACCACAGTGTTTTGCCTTTTAAACGTGTTTGAAGCAATATGAATTATGCACCTTTGGGAGTTTTAGTGAACTGATCAATCATTTGGAACATTTATGAACATGTATTACAGAATAATGAGCACTCGTTCATGTCAGACTTGATATTGTTTGTGAAATGAAGTAGTAGCAGCTTCTGTCTCTATCTGAGAATTCGACTGAGCCATGCTTGTAAATGAGTGCATGAGCTTTTAAATAGATTTTATTGTAAATCATTCAAAATTAAGAACGGGTTTCAAAGGTGCCAAAAGAAGTTAAAGAAGAAGTTAATCTGAAGAGGATTTCTAATACTAACTGGAGCCTATTAGAATAGGTCACTGGCTCTGCTCACGCTTTCTAAAAGAAATACAAAGAATTACTGCTTGACAGCCAGATGGGATCTTTTTTCAAATTGTTTGAGATATTAGATTTAAGGGCTTTTAAACAGTGACTTAAATTGGAGCTCCCTAGGTGCAGAGGTGACAATTGCATTTGGCTACACTTTTCTTCAGCATCAAACTATACACAAAAGTGGCTCCTGGAAATAGAAAAATGGACATGCTATCTGTCAAATTGTGCTCCTGGTAAATCAGGCAGGGGATGTAATCTCCAATTTTGAACTCCCATCAAATTTTTCCATTTCTATTTAATCAATATTGCACAGTAATCCAAGGTGGTCCTGCAATCAACTTTGTGATAAATCTAAAGTCTTATTGTTTCACTATAAAAAACAATCTCCAGTATAAGCAACCAATAAACAAACTGTGTGTAAATCAGGATAATTGCACAATTGTGCTTCGCAAGCAAATATAGAGGACAAAATATAAGATGCCACGGCCGTACCTCGCTTGGAAAAATTCAGACTGGGCAACTTTCCACATGGCTTATCAGCCATTCAGAGATCCACCTGCACTTTCACTATCTCTCTCTGTGCACTCTGGTTAGATGGGGAGTAGCTAATGTGCCAGGCTTTGGCTATACGCTATGATTCATCCTGGCAGTGCACCCACATCCCAAGAGGGTCCTACCATTTGTTTGCACTGACACACGCCTCGGCCACTGTGACCTGCTGCTGTTTGATTTCAGATCTTACATAACACATTGTGTGGAGTGGGGCTTACTCAGGACACGTGGCTGACAACAAATATTGAAGTATCCACAATGACACTTATTACAGCAGAAGGGAATATCAAACATGCTAGAAGGGAACAGGATTGGACTATTTACATCAGTAGAAATATTTGCATTAGAAAATCACTGTTGTGTGCTCAAGAGTGATTTGGAGACATTAAGAGCATTTTTTCTTATTTATTATGAGCTTCTAAAATATTAAATGAATGGATACTACAATGATAGTTTGTATTTTTTGTTATAAGGTCCAAAACGTCACCTTACTTATTATTGTTACTTATTTTACTACTTCAACCATGTGCATCACATAGGACGAGGGCTCTTATACATTAGTGATGATTCATGGCCCGCTTCAACTGAACCGTCACTCGCTCCATCACCAGTAAATGACCCATAGACAATGCATCATGGTTAGTGGCTGCTCTTTTTGCCCATGCATGGCTGTCTGTAACCCCCATTACCTAAAGGACAGCGCGCTTCAAGGGACATGAACGTGTCCTCGCTTAGATAAATGTTGCACCTCACTCTGAAGTGTGTGTGCACAGTACGACTCGTGCTGACAGCAATCTAGGCTTGTGTTTGCCTGTTAACGCGATCCAGCTTCATTAGATTAAGATTTATCCTTCCAAAACAAATGAATGTCCTTGTTATTTTGGCAAAGTGTGTATTAGGGATGATTCAGTTTCAAGAAGCTTCTGTGTGGCTTATAGAAATGCAACGCTGTTCGTTGTGGGAGAAAGAAAATGTAATCCTGGTATGTTAAAGCCACTTGCAAACTCTGAGGAGGGATTTGCATGATGTGCATGAAGCTTTGTTAGACTTCAGTCAGTGTCCCAGCATGTTGGGATGTCAGTTTACTGATAATGGATTCAATTGTAAGATAAAAATGTTCTCAACACAAAATTAGCAGTTGTTTGGCCAAGACACAAGCACACAGGAACCACTGTTGTAAATATAAGTGTGACTCAACCCCCACAGCTCTCCAAAGATCAAGGCCAGTATATACTATAAGTGACTTGCCCTCCCTCTTGACCTGCTGTGCGTCTATCTTAACACAATACAGCACCTGCTTCTATAAATAAGTTTCTCATTAAATGGACAAAATGAGAAAGACCTTAAACAACAAACCTTCTAACCTCTTGATACCAGTGATAGCAAAAGCCAAGCCTGCTTTTCTCTCCACTCTCTCTACAGATGGAACATTCATTTGTGCTCTCTATTGCAGGCTAAGCATTGCTCAGGCCTCTTGTTCATTTCATCCGTTCCCCTCCATAAACCAATCTTTGAGCGCGCCCCAGGAAGTGCCAGCCCTGTGTTTGACCTTAACCCCCCCTATGGTTCATTATGCCTGAGGGCTGAAACGGGAAGATAGCCCCGTCTGACCTGAGGGTCTTGAGATCTACCTCAATGTCACCTTTTGCACCGAACACAGCGGCTGTCATTGATTATCTCCAAGATAAAACGGACAGATGCGCAAGAAGCGAAAGAGGAAGTAAGGGGAGACACGGGGAGATAAGAGGAGAGGAATGCAAGGAGGACTGATATAGAAAACAGCAAATCATTTGAAATAGCTCCCAATGTCATAATTTTTGTCTTTTATCTTCCTCAAGTAAAATTTTAGGATGAAATATTGTCCTTGTCATCTCAAGACAACTGTGTTATGGGTCATTACACCCGTGCCCCATGAGTTAATGAAAGAGTTTGAAACACAAATTGACTGTCTACTTGTATGTATGTATTGTCTTCTCCGATGCCCTCGTTATGAGAAACTATTCTTTTTGTCATTGTTTTTCACATATCTGACAGCTCAAGACATTTCCACTTACTTGACCCTCTCATAGCATCACTTACTTTCTGTGACAACACATAAAGTCCATTAAATCCACGTTACGAAAAAAGCCCTGAGGAGGGCCTCCAGGTTTAATCCCATCTTACCTATCCATTTGACCCGAGCGATTGGTTGGAGACTGTAAAGTCGTACAGGGCCACTCTATTGGATCTGTCACCTTCTGTTTCTCCTGGCTTCTGCTTCCCAGGCTTTTGTCCCACGTTGCAATCAATGTGTCCACCGGCAACCAAATCATGATAGATGACTGCGAAGTGACGTAACGTAACGTAACGTAATGAAATAGACAGGATGGTTACTTTAAAAAGGTTGTTTAGGGGGAAGGAGGAAAAATGTGAAGATTTTAGTTTATAATAAAATGCAAGTTGAAACAGTAATGTGTTATCAGTGGCCTCCCCTCAAAAACACACATTACAAATGTTTACTCAGACTGCCTTTGAAAACAGTTGTTTGCATGACAGTATGTCCTGTATGTATTTTACGTCCCTGGGGACACAAACAAAGTCCCTGTTAAGACCAGAGAGGGTTTAGGAAATTCTGTAGCCATGGGTGGAAGTAATTAAAATGGCAATGCTGCAGTTGTGTGATACAGAGGATTATTTGTCTAAGGACAGCTGATCAGAAAAAAGTGAAGCTTGTATCTGGAGATGAAAGGAAAAACAGGAATGAAAACTCCAAACCAATCCAAAAGGGCTTTCCAAAAACAATGAACACTATTGCTGCTGTATTTCCTCATTTCACTGAGACTAATTAATCCACAAACCTGACCACATGAATTTAGTTATTCACTTTTAATTCAAAACAAAAACCTGTGGTGCGTTTTAGGGTGACAACACAACGGTTGAGACTTTCCAGGTGCAGTGTGGATACAGATGGCATTTACATACAGTTTCTGTTTACTTTACTCCAGACCGCCCACCAGCTCCTGTCAATGTGTCCGTCATGCACCTGCGGGCTGACTCGGCAACTGTATCCTGGGAGGTTCCAGAGGGAGACATTATAATTGGCTTCTCTATCTCGCAACAGGTAAGTCCTAAACCTCTAATGTAAATCAGAGAGACCATGGAGAGGTAAGCAGAACACCCCCCAAAAAAGAGAACATTTTATTGCATTGTTTTTGGCCATAGCCATTTGTGGCTTGGCACTGAGCCTATATTATGTCCTGTTGAAATACTGTTGGCACACCAACAAGCCGGTAGGTAGAATGAAGAAGTGCACCTGGAATTCATTTTCTACCATGTCACAGTTCTTGACAGCCTGTGGAACAGACTGGGATAAAATGGGGCCATTTTTTTCTGACAATAAAATGATAATCTATTCTCTGACTGAAGTCCATAGAAGAGATTTAGTGTATTCAGCAAACACCTCACTATATATCATGAGTTTGTCCAGCATACTGAGTGAGTGGTAGTAGCACATATGCACAAGAGTGAACGGAGATGTGTTTTTGTCTGGATGTATATTCTTAAGAACCCCTTAAAGCTTTGCTTAGCATGCAGAGAGGCTGACTAAATCCTGCCTTCAAGCCTGGAGTTAGAATAAAACGTGGCATGGTTGATTTGTAAAGAGAAAACAAGGGTGCAACGGGAATGCACATAAGCATGTGAAGCTGCCAAACTGCATTTTTTGGGATGAAAATATTTCAAAGGCTTCAAATAGGGAGGCCACTGAATGCTTGGCCTATAATTATGTTTATGCTTTATGCAACTCAAAACATTATGCAGCATTTTAGCAATTCACTCACGCAATGGTCTTATTATAACAAAGGTCCCTCATTAAGGCTGTTTTGCAGCTGAATTTGAACTAGTTGGGTAATTGCCTTTGGTGTATATGGCAATTTATTGATTGCATTATTCATTGTTTTTGGACAATAACAAGCTTTTTTCTTTATCAAATCATCAAAGTCAGGCAATGCCATAAAAAACACATAAGAAGAAGACATCAAATCCTCTTAAGGTGCAGATGGGCTCAAGAGCTCACTAAGAAGAGAGCTCTGATGAAAGCAGGAGGAGTAATTCTCATAGCTCTAGGTCTTGATTGCTCCAATAACATTCAGGTCAAAGACAAAGTCAGAGACTTTGGAAGTGTGTGACTCAAGGTACTCAAGATTAATTTAATCCGAATATTGGCTCCACAACTTTACAATTTCCAGTCAAGACTCCATATGGTAAAATAAAGTGCCAACTGTTAACGTAATAAAGTACTCAGCGTGACGTTACCTTGTACCTTGAATATTTTCTGGTTGGTCAACTCTGTCTCACATTACCCATGGCCCATAAAGCGTTACATGATAGTTTTTACATTCTTTTTTTTATGAGGTTGAAGGGTGATACATCATCAATCTTGCCCTGCAAAGATAAGATTCATAAAGTCAAGCAACATTACTTTTTACAGAAGAGTGTGTCTTCCTTCGGGACCCATTAGCAGGGCAGGTATTTCTGTGTGGTCACTATAATCACCTCATTGCCCACTGCACTGATTATTGTATCTACTCAAAAGATCAATCCATTCTATTTGTTCTCTACCCCTCCTCCAATCCCTAGAGGCAGGAGGGACACATGCAGCGATTCATTCGGGAGGTCAACACCACCAGCCGCTCTTGTGTTCTTTGGGACCTGGAGGAGGAGACAGACTACATCATCCAGGTCCAGTCAATTGGCCTCTATGGGGAAAGCCAAGCCAGCAAGAAAGTCCATTTTCGCACCCTCAAGAAGTCAGACCGCTTCCCCTCCAACAGCTCCAATCAAGGTGAGCTGCTCTGAGATACAGCACCAGTCAAAGGTTTGGACACACTTTCCCATTCAAGTGAATGGTACTTTTGACTGGTACTGTATAAGTATTAATAACTACCTGAGGCAAAGTCAGCTTGAAAAAAATGTGTTTCTGTCCATTCAGGGCCAACGATAGAGTCAAAGAGTAAGTGATTGTGATTCCTCAAATACTAGTAGGATTATGATATGGCTGGCATTATCTTTTTATTATCATCATCATCATTTCATCAAATCCCTTAAAAACACCATAACCAAAAATCAAACCATCCTGCCAACAAGTATAATTTTTTTAGCCACAGATATAGTTTATAGCTCCTTACACATCATTAGGATTCATCCTCTGGGGACCACGGATGTCTGTACCCAATTTCATGGCAATCCATTGAACAGTTGTTGAAATATTTTAGTATGGACCAAAGTGGTGGACTGACCAAAAGACAGACCAACACTGTTATACCTAGAGCTGCTAGCATAGCTAAAACTATTAAAAACAAAGAAAACAAATAAGGCTGCACTGGGAGACATATAACCCTTCATTAGCTGAAGATCCAGTCTTTTCAAATTAAATGTTCATTGTAATGAAGAAAAACATAATTGACCCAGTTAAACACATCTGTTATCTGTTTTTAAAATGTTTTGAATCATAATGTAGTTCTATGACACAGGGGTATTAGCTATATCAGACTTTGGATACACAGACAATACTTGTTAGTAAGATAAATGAATTGTTTGTTTTAGTGTTTTCTTGGGATTTGTTCATATTAAGCACAGGTATTGTGTTAGTTCAGAATCTCTCCTCAAGTCAACATGATGCTATAATGTTTGACAAAAAAATATAATTATATGATTGATAAGGTTATGATAGGTCACTGCAGCAATTTTATCACAGTATTTCATCTCACTCTGTTACGTAACATAATGCTTTGCTCTTAATTCTACAGTACATGGTCTGCCAAAGGCCTTTTTCCAGAGGCACAGACAGGAGCAACCCATTACAGATGCTTTTCCTGCTGTTGTGCTAAAGCCTCTTCTGGCTGTTGAATGCTTTAAAGCACCCTGACATTGAAAATGAGGTACAGTAAAGGCTAGTGCCAACATAAGTGAAAGTAACCTGAAGCCTCCTCTCACACAGCGTCCCTCTGAGGGGCCTCTATGTGCTTCTTGCAAGTTTATTTTCTTCTAGAGACCAATTCATTATTGACAGACTCTTCAAGCATGGCTGCGGGCAAGCTCCTCTGAATTTATGCAACTCTATATCACTCTGGGTGCCTAATCAGGATTCTGACACACACTCTAAAACACTTAGTATTCTGTGTCTGGGCTCAGCTCATGGGCTGGAGTAAATATGACGACCGTGACTAATAGAGAATAGGTTCAGTAGCTCTCAAATTTCTCACAGCATAGATAAGGAAAGGCTATTTTCTTTCTATTATAAGCAATTGGGAAGAGACTACATTTCAGAAGAAGCTATTTTGCTAATTTTCTCTAAATTAGTTCAGCCATATATAGTGTGGGATGAGCCAAATGCATTAACTCTAAAAAATAAGGGCAGTTTGCATTAAGAAAAACGTTCCTTTATTATCTTATGGTCTGTTTGAGGCTGTGAATATAGGAAGTGCTAATGCAAAAGACTCATGTTTGGTACTATTAGTTAAGCTGGCAAGAACGGCAAAAGACGACGAAACTAATTCAGGCTTAAGTTCAACACAAAAGCCTGTGCACTGTCCATTAAAAGGCATAACAGGAACAGGAACTGGCATTACACTAATTTCCTGTTCTTATTGTTGAAGTTAAAAGCAATGGATTTTTCAAACCTAATTAACCATCAATATCTGAACTAAGCACTGACCATGAAAGACTTATTACTGGGGCCTTACTGGTTTTTTTCTAGACTCTTGCAATAGAGTCCCACCGAGTCATCCAAGTGGGTCAGAAAAACAGCCCATTCAGTGGATGAGCTTCATTTGTGGGAGTTTGTTTTTGTTAGTGTGGAAGCAATCAGTGTCAGCGTTCCATAAATCTAATGCCAGCACTGCTGACTTCTCATGCCCCAGTTACAAAGACCAATCACATCAAGTTTCTTTATGTAACTCTTGTCAAGTTTATTGCTCGGCTCCGCCTTTCATGTTTGGCTCTGTGCCATTGTATATTTTGACTCTGGTATTGTCCGCAAATTGATTGTGGACTGAACTCACGCGTGACACACACACACACAATGCACAAATCACCTGGGAAAAATATACACACAGCAGCTGTGGCTAATGCTGCTTTAATAGATAGCCTGTTATTTTACTTTCAGATAAAGACCCTATCTAAATGACTACAACACACACAGATACCTATTTTACTCTGCGGGTGTGACTGAAAATGACTCCACTGGTGCAATCCATAAAACAACATTGAAAAAAAATAACATGCAGCCTCGCTGACATAATTTAACTATAACATCAGCAGCACATAGCTAACATTACTGCAGAGACAATACCAGAGGCTACATATCCTAAAAATGTTCAGTATATTTTTATTACATAAGTTAACCTCTCCACTATGTATAGCCTGATTCAGGTGAGTCTACTTAGGGAAGGTGTATGATAAAAACATGTATGCATGTTAAATGTCTAATATTTTCTCTGTGTATTTTTCTGGGTTTACAATCATGTGTAAACTGGCAAAGTGCTAGAAAGATAAGGTACTAACAATGGTACCACTGGGAATTTGAATTGTGTTAGCATGTGCAATGTTGTAGCAAGGTGATGTTATTTGCTATTGTAAACTGTGGGTTTCATAAATCATGGTTGGGATGATTAGCCATTTTTTATTGTTTCCTATGCACTTTTATCTATTCCACAACAAGCAGAATGAGTTATATAATAAATATACTTTTACTACTTCAATTAACTAAATTACCTTAACTTAAATCATAACTCCCCTTCTAAATTGTACATTGTGTGGCATCAGCTGGCTAATGTGGCTAATGTTAGCCAACAGGTTGTTAACCTGTCCAAAAAGATTAAACACAACATTAGAATTGAAGGTCATTGATGGTCTCATACATACTCCTTTTGACCTTTAGCCACAATATTAATTCTTACATCCCCTGAAAATGAAGTTCTGTTGTTTTAAAAATTGCAGTTCTGTCTCTTAACAAGCTTTGAAAGGATGTTTATGATGTTTCCTCCCAAAACAACAACATATGTAGTCTTCATAAACCTTAATGCACTTTAATTTAATTTGACATTTTCTGTTGAGGAGCTTGCTGCTGACCATTGTTCCTTAAAAAGCCTTTTTAATCTTGCTGGCTCCAGCATCACAGAGCCATTTCAGAGATCCTTCGTCACAGCCAAGTGCTTCCTATTGAAACTAAATTGATTTGCGGTGTATACCAGGCATTCCCAAGAGCCAGAGCTATGATACCCATGAATCAATAATGCTTTTATTTTTTCCTCAATGCAATTCTCTTTGATAATGTGATTACATATTAGTGCACATGCCACTGAATGTATACCAGCCCTGGACAGATTCAGAATCCATCCATTTCATATTAAGGCAAGATGGCAAGATACTCACCATGTGATGCTGGAGGATTTGAATTTAAATAAGCTTAATGGATTTTTTTTTTCAGGATCAATGTTTCTTTTCAAAGTCTATTTCAATTTCATTAGTTGCATGGAAAACTTTTAATCAGAGTATATATTTCTGTGCTTTGCCTGCCCTTCAAGAGTGAGGTATGTTGTGCTGTGGTCAGAGGACCTTGGTTATAAAACCGGGGAAATTAACATGTTGTATCTTTTAGCATGAACAGTGATACCACAGTCATTACAACAATCTCCAAATATGTTTCACACAGGAGAGCAAAAAAAAAACATTTTCAAAGAATGGATGCCTTAAGCAGTCAAACCTAACTAGGTAGGTGGTCCCCTTAGACACAATTACTGTGTGATACTTCAAAGAGATGCCAAGCTGTCTTTGCTGAGTCAGAAGCTACACCTAGGCTCTCCCATTAACAGCACTGAGACAAAGGAATGCGACACGCTGAATTTTCTTTTCACTTTATCTGGTACATCATTTTACATTGTTCCATCTTTAGTTAATATTTTAAATACATACCAGTTAACAGGATGCTGATTTGCTGCCAGTGGGTAAATTGTAATATTAATTCATTATTATGAAATGGTAGATTAACAAAAGATGATTTGCAACTATTTTGATAATCAAAGAATCATTCAAATCAAGCAAGACATTAGTAAGCACAAAACGTTGTGAATTGAGTCCCTAACCCTAGTCCCTTGTATTGTCCTTGTACAAAAAGACACCATTTCTTTAAAGTGAAGAACTGACTCTTCAAACTGAGAAAATGTAAATTAAAATAAATTTGAGGTTTAATGTTTGTCAGTGTGACTGGACAGTCATTACAATTAACTGAATATAAAACAATAAAGCTCAGTTGGTTTTACATTGTCACCACTTATGAGACATCTTTGAACTAATTATTCAACTGTAGTTTAGATAACAGCAGGGAAACCTATATTTTTAATACAATTTAAAATGGTTTACACTGTAATGAAACCTAAAAAAACACAGTTCAGTCTCAAGGAGACACAATGCAAGAATAAATCCTACAATGCATCTTTGTGACAACAGTGCAGCACCCCTGGTGTGGTATTGCATTATTTTCCGACACAGTTCGTTGCATCAAACAACATCATGGGATTCGGGCTGAGCAGGAGGAAGGTCAAGCAATTATCTCAACACAAACTCTTTGGTTCACCAGAGTTTGTGGTCTTTCTACCCCAGCAGAGAATAGCACAGCATAACTAGAAAACCGAATTAGCATGACCTATAGTCAAAACAGCCACAATTATGAAAATATGAAACGTATCTTTCCTTTATAAAATATATATAAATATATCTGGGAACATAGTTTCTTCCACAAACATTTTGATAAATTAGCATCAAGCACAGATTCTGTGATTTATTTATTTTATCAGGGACAATGCACAATACATATATTTGTATCTGTTGTCCCTGAGTGGAGGCCACTAAAAATGTGCAGGTCGCAGAGCTAAAAGATCAGTTACAGTAAATCAGACCTTACACATTGTAAAAATCACAGGCCCAATAAAACACCATATGGAAAATTAAGATAAAACAAACAAATACAACCACCCTGACACAAACGACCAAAGAACAATACTGATGTACCTCTATCTATTCCCTCTCTCCACTCACCCATACAGACTACTACTAAGGCTAAAAAAACATGGCAGTATAATTGACCCCACTCACTTATAGCGATCATGCGAAGAGAGCTGACAGTCTGGCAATTGGGGCCAGTTTCTTCACAACTTGATTCACTAAAAGAGGCAATTTGGAAAAGTGGTGCTCTGGAAGAGTTCCATCCATGCGGGTTAAGA
Source organism: Nannoperca australis (assembly GCA_036023655.1). Lineage (NCBI taxonomy): Eukaryota > Metazoa > Chordata > Actinopteri > Centrarchiformes > Percichthyidae > Nannoperca > Nannoperca australis. Next base: position 14,750 of record JAVQJD010006104.1, read on the forward strand.
GATAGTTTGGAGAGAGGAAATATGCTCCTAGTCAATCCACTTAAAGGAGGATTAATGCTACAGGATTGATATGTGGTAATGCCCACCACATTTTCTGACTACTACAGTTTTTGTTAAATGGCATAACAGTGGTCACTGACAGTAAGCTGAATATCTTACATTATCAGGAGAAACCAATAAAATAGCTGTGAAAGCGACTCTAGTTTTGTGAAGGTTATAATGTTCAGCTTTTACTGAGAAACACCGGTGTTGTTTTAACTTTATAACAACATTTGAGGCCATTGTTTGCGATGTTATATTGGATTGCATTTTAACGTCTAATGTCTCTAATGTCCCTACCATATAAATAAAGAGGGATGGACAAAATATTTAGTACTTTGTCTTCAGTATTTTGTATTCAGGAGTCTGTATTTACAGTACGACAACTGTCCTGTCTGTCCTCTCTCCTAGATGACCCCACTGTTCAGGGCCTGGACAAGTCCCGCCATCTACAAACAGGAGAGATGATCATAATCGTGGTGGTCTTGGTCATGTGGGCAGGTAGGTTTGAAGACTCTGTAATTAAGACAGAAGGGAAATAAATCAGACCTGAAGAGCAGAAAAAAACTGTATTTAAGCCCTGACAACCTATTTTCCCCCAAACACTGTGTGTTCATTGAGACATAAACACTGTATTTTCTGCCTAAATTAGCACTGTTTAAATTATTTCACAAAACATTTCTGTTTGGTTCATGCTTTGCTTACTGGTTTGACCAAATTTTCAAAAACTTTAAGTTCGATACATGTACAAAATTGAGCTGAGCCTACATGGCTAGGTTTCATTCTGTTTGTTTTTTTTAAAAGATTTTTTGTCAAAATGTCATCAGTACTCTAGTTTAAGCACCAGATTAATGTTTGATCGGTAATAGCAGTGATACTATCTCTATAACAACCATAAGCTCTTAGTCCTTCAGGGTGACACAGTAACACAAGTTTGTTTCCGTTTTAAAAGTCTAATATCTATAAATACAATGACAAACACTGATTTTGAGCAGCTGTTCTCAATAGTGAAATTACATTAGAATCCTGCTTAATACGCTAAAAGACAGTTGGACTTTTCCAGAGGACAGTTTTTGACAGCGTCTCACTGAGAGGTTTCACACTGTAGCTACATCAATACACTGACACACCATTCAAGTCTATAATCAATAAACACAGTCCTCCAGCACAAGACCCCTATTAAGTGGGAGTCTAAAATACTAAGTAGCAAACACTCAGAAATAAATGTAACAACTGTGAACATCCCATACTTTTAGCCCCCCCCCCCCCAACAGCAATGTCAAACCAGCATCACGACTCCCTGAGCATTCTCTGCATCTAAGCTCTCCATCAAAGTATGATTTTCTACTCCTTTGAAGAAAACGCGCTGATTAATGAAGAGCTAAGGCACAATGAGAAGTGGCATATTTGACAGGCAGCCAGGAGCAGGGTTTCCCACCCCCGAGCACCAGAGTGAGATGTTGAATATCACTAATGAGAAAAACCAAAGTATCACGGGGGCTGTGAAGAGTGGGAGTGAACGAGCACCTCGTGTGGCTTATTCAAAATGGACTGCCATTTTGCAGCCAGCCCAGTTTAAAGTCAGATTTAACTTTATTCTCTTGTTTTGTGAGGCATCAAGCACCTTTAAAAGTTCATAATCATCATAATAATATATGCAACGGTTTGTTTATTTCTGTATTTCTTTTATCTTTTCTATTCCAATCCTATCTTTTCTATTTATCTTTTTATCTTGTATTTTGTATCTGTGTTACTTTCTGCTGCTTGGTATAAGTCTGAATTATAAAGTAATAAGGTAATTGCTTTAATAAAATGTAATCTCATCTGTTATAAGGTTTATGTGTAGTAAGTGGATGTTATTTTAGAAAGTTCTTAAAATGTATTGAAGGCCTTACAAAAACATCACCAAACTTGCAGGGCTGAAGATTTTGCTCAAGTCCCAAGGAAAGTGTCACTTTATTGTGTTTGCACAATAAAACTGCATTACAATAAACTGCAATGTAAACCATTTAAACGCAGACAAATCACTCCTCATTGTACTGTACTGTAATTTAACCATGAAAAATAACCAGTGTTATGTGGAAATGCCTTTCACAAACGCCCCCCTGCTACAAAGAGACAAAGGCTTGTAGTTGCAATATTGCAGGGGACTTACGTGATGCATGAATAATAATTAAATCAATTATGCTATGCTTCTGAGTATTTCTCCCAGCTCCCCAGTTGTCATTAGCAGAACTGTATATCAGTTTATGAATATTTAATGATAGCTTCCTCATAGAAACGTATAGGCTCAGTGAAGCAAGGAAGTTCATTGTAAGCATGCATTACAGCACAGTAGCAGAGCTGCATCTGGCAGATTGCAAAATGTAACAAAGCCAACTGCGTGGAGAATTACTGTCCTCCCAGCCTTCAGATAAAGGCCCAGCCATCACCCTCCCTTGAGAGCAGAATTCCATTATCCACATGGCCTTTCAACATACTCAGTTAGAGAAAGCGGTGACATGTCTGAGTGACAGTTGCCACCTAATGACTGAATTTCTATCCTCTTTTGTGCGTGTGTGTGTGTGTGTGCTGCACACGTGCCCATTCCTCACCTCCCGGCAGCTGTCATTGCCCTGTTTTGCCGGCAGTATGACATCATCAAGGACAATGACTCCAGCAACAGCAAGGAGAAGGCCAAGCCATCGTCGGAGAGGAGCACGCCAGAGCACCACAGTGGAGGACTGCTGAGGAGCAAGGTGAGCACGACTGTCGTGGAAAAACTGCCTTAATGCTCTTAAGTTGAACAAAACACAGGAAACACTTAGAGGTTGGTTACAAAGATGTATTGACTCTAAACGCACATCTGAAAAGCATAAAAACATCTCCATAACATACAGCTTACCTTTTGACCTCTCGTTGAGTCACGTTGCTAAGCACGCACAAACCTGAAGACATGAAACTTGGTTGAATAACTAAGACTAACTACTTAAATATAAATACATGTACACATCTAATGATTAAATATGAATAAGTGTACAAACAAATAATGATGAACATATGAATAAATAATAAACTATAAGCTTACAACTAAGTTTACTTTCACAACTCCACAATGAATACAGGCCCACGTCACGATCACTTCACTGCTGAAAACACGCACACCAGTCTCATCTCGTGTATCTCTGACACACGATTGGCTCTTGGCAAAAAGTGTCTCTCTGTGCAGACAGCCGTGTCACCATCTGTATAAATGACTCTGTTGTGCTGTCCTGACAACCCAGGCCTTCTCCACAGCAGACATGTTGACTTGTCCGAGCAGTGAAAGCACAGGTGTTACTAATAACATTAGCCACAGCTCTGTTCTGTTCAAGTGTGGCAGTGAGTCATGACAGCGTGACAGTGAGCCAGCATGCCAAACACCAGGACTGGGAAACTGAAGCAGCTAAATGGAATTCAGCCATCATTAATGTTATTATTTACACCTGTGCTTTTCTCACTGAGACGTGTGGATGTGTTCAGTGAGAATGTTTTCCTTTTTATTGGTTTCGTCCAGTGAACATCACTGTAATCTAATCTCTCAGCCAATTTATGTTGCCACGAAGTGCCCACCCCTCTGGCACTTCACAGCTGCAAACGTGGTTATGCTGGATATTAACATGATTACTGTAGTTTTGTAAAATACAGGTACATCTTGGTTTTGCTGTACAGGCTGGAAAACAAAAAGCAAATGAATGATGGATTTATTGTGAGATGATCAATTACTAAAATATTGCGATGGCATATGTGGCCCTCACGTCTAGGTCCACATATACTTCTGTTGGCTTAAGGCGAACCTACCAGAACCTTCTCTCCTGTATTTACTTTTCTACACAATCTCATATAAAACGGATAAAAAGCAAGCAACCACTCCCATGATTAAAATGCAAGATGTACATTTACATTTATTAGTAAATGCAATTTGCAAATGGAGGCTAAAATAGAGAATGCTTATTTTAGTTTAATTAGATGAATTCAAATTAAATGTTTTTTCGTTTGAAGTAAAACATTCTTATATTAAACCAAGGAAAATTATTATCTCTGGTAAAAAATTTAATTAAAGCATAACTTTATATTTTCTGTTTATTTTCTTTTATTTTTTTAGAAGATCTAAATCTATTGCTTGTGTCTATGCTTACTACTTTCTGGTACATGTCTAGTAAACAGTAGTGCCGAAACTCACTAGTTAAGTTTAATGCTTGCCCTTAGATACTGTGTGGCAGTCCATTTGATGCTCTCCACAGAAGAATTCTTGTACATACTGCTGCAAAGCTGATGCAACCTTCCCCACCAAATAATATTCCACTGAGGAAAAAATACATCTTGAATTCAACACAGCACCTAATGGAAATGGTATCTTTCCTACAGCTGTAATCACAGGAATCTCCAAGGAGCCATTCACCCGCAGTCTCCATCAGTGCACAATACTTGCAACGGAGCAGCGTGTCTGTTATGGAAAATATATGTTGCACGTGCTATAATAATACAGAGCTAGGTATAAGGGTGAAACCCTGGGGTGCTCAGTGGTAAACAATACAATTGAGAAGTCCATGTTTTGAAATAATTTAAAATTGAGTCTCTGGTGGAGCTTTGAGTGTGTGAGAAAAGCCTTTAAAAAGTGACGTAGCAGTGGACAAACATATGCAGTCACAGCTCAGTAATGAGGCCTTGGCCAATCGATGACCAAGGTCATTTGCATTGTGAGTGTTAGTGCTAGGATTTACCATAGCAACATAATGAGTTCTCTTGTTTAAATTAACTGAGGGACAATCGTTGTACGATTCCTCACTGTGTTGGCTTATCTCTCCTTCTGGTCCTCATTAGGTGGTTGTATGCTGATGGAAGCTTTCTGATGAGGACCCGCGAAACTCTGTCTAGCATCAGTGAATAGTGACAATAACTGATTTTTATTTATATTGTCTGTTGCAGTTTCATCCTTCTGTGCCGTCGATCAACATCATTGAAGTTTGAGAAGGACGCCGAAGTTAAATTCCTCTCTCTCTCTCTTCTGCCATCAATGCATTTTCAACCTTTTTCACTGATGAGGAGAAAAGCTGAAGTCATTTATAGAGACTGTGGGTGGCCATCACCAGTGGAGAAGGTCGGCCATGGCTGTCTTGCTGAAGACACATGCATGCTTACAGTATTTGTAGGACTCCTGCAGGTTGATAGAACTTATATTAATGTTAACCCATGGTGCAGTTAACATTGATGTCTTTGCCAGGTGCTTGGTATGTTATTGCAATAGAAAAACACACAATACAACTTATCATCTCTGGGAGGCCTGTCTTCATGACTTTAAATGTGGTAATTAGAAGACCACATACACCTGTTATAGACAACTCAGCTCGACATAAATCCACATTTCTCCACTGCAAGTAGTGTTAATATTCTGTCTGATCACAGATGTATATTATGACTGCTGCGGGCAGATTGTTAATAAGCAGAGAAAGCAAACACATGTATCCAAAATTCATTTGTAAGAATTACCACGACAACGTGTCATAATTTTTTCTAATTATTGAAATTAAAATCCCATTTTCTGGATAACATTCTATTTTTTCATATTTCATACATGAACATTATGTCTGTACATATTTCATTCAGTTGCTAAATGCGGTTGCATGCAGGTCATTTTCCTGTAGTATAGCATTTGATGTGCATTCTAAGTTAGATGCCAAAAATAAACATGATTGCAGTACTGTGACGCTGTTAATGTTTTCTTCTATTTTGCCTGCTTTTAGAACAGGACACTATCTTTTATCATCCACTAGATCTTGTACTTCCTGACGATTGTATTACCCGAAGTGTAAAATAAACCTTATTTTGAATGTCCCATTACCAAGTTGCCGTTAATGTAATGGAGTTACTGTCACTGAAACGCATAACTCAATTCCACTTTGCACAAAATGCACTTTCACATACAAACTACTCAACCAACTGTCTGCATTGTGTGCATTAAACGCTGGCCAAGACTCACAGTACAGTAGAAAACTGCACTTCATGCACAAAATGCTAGCCAAGTCGCATCACAAAGAGTGTTTTAACCCAGGTAATACTTTCTAAGTGCTACAGAGTAATCATGTAGTTTAAATTATTAAGTCACTCCCTTTGTTTTGAGGTATAAAATGAATATATTGCATGAAAAGTGAATCCATAAATCCTGACGTGCGCAGTGTTTTGTGCATGACTAGCATTTTGTCGCTTAAACTGTTAATTTTGTGTATGTGACACCTGGAGCTTCATTCAGTACGAGACAGCAGCTTTGCATTTTTGCAAAAGATGAATTGGTGGAATTTATGTAACGTTAAGAGATTTAAGAGAACACAGATTGTTTGAAATATTGGCCTTATGGTAAACATAAATAAAATCACATATTTTAAAGAAATCTCCCCCATCTCTGCCCCTTCAATTTGTGTTCCTAATATTTCCGTAATGCAGCAACAATTACACTTTTAATATTTGACCATCCTACGCTGGTTTATTGCTGACTTTCTATTCTATACCTCTCTTTAAAAACTTGGTATAGTGCCTTGGTGAATTCCTGTTCATATTATCGTAAATATTTCATACTATGAGCTTGCGGAGATTGATAGTCTTAAGTCTACAAAAAAAGCTCTTTGTCTAACTTGCAAGTTTGAGACCAGAGAGAAAGCCACTCGATACGACCGGGATTGTGATGTGATAAAAGGATAACAGGCAGGGGATTTTGAAGAGATCAACTTGTGTCTTGTTAAGGCTCGTCAATTCAATAGCTGGCTCTCAAGTCAGCTTGACGAGATGCCCTCAGTGATGCTGTTCTGTGAGCATGCTTTGAACCTGAGAAAGCTCAGTGGAAAACCATGAGTAGGACTGACTGGTCAAGTCAAGGCAGCTTTATTTATATTAATTTATAGCACATTTCAGACACAGAGGCAGTTCAAAGTGCTTTACAAAGGCACATGGTCACACTAAAGTATAGATTACAGTATATTCCCACAGTTCGATGATTCCAATGTGGATCTACTGTCTCTGTTTACTCAATAATAAAACCTCTATCAATAGCAAACATACAGTCTTAAAATGTTGAAAACAGCAGTTATCTAAACAACACCTGCTATATTTTTCCACACTGAACCAGAAGTTAAGAGATAAGATGGTCTCCTGCAGCACTTTACAAATTCAATAAGCCATTTCACCTGACCTTTAAATTAGAATGTTCCTAATCAAAAATGTAATTACACATCTAAGAATACAGCTAATCTTAAAATAGAAATTGATTTCAGCCACGGATTAATATTTAATATTGTACACCCTCCCCTCTTTTTTCTGTCTCAGTGCTGCAGACTTCTTTCCCTTAATTGTTCAAGTTATTTATGGTCCGTTTTACGGCTGAGATAGATTTGAGATGCGAGTCAGAGTGAGTCCAAGTATATTCTGTATCTATAAATCAATAGATTTTTTAAATATAGGGTTTTAATAAGAGTCTGCTTTTATTATTGCAGCACTTGGCCCCGTGTTTGCATGTGCAGCAATATTAGCAGCCTCTGTTCTCCATCGGTTGTTTATGCGTTTCAACCTTAAAATAATTAAAAGAATGACCTATTACTGCTTATGTTTAATGAGGTAGTTTATCAGAGGTAAACGGTTTGTTGAAATTTAGAAACTGCTGCTACTGTGTCCTAAAATCCTACTTTGATAAATGCAGCCATTTATCCCGTTCCTGTTGTACATGAAACATGTTCCGTAACACTCTTACACTGCAAATATATCATACACATAGAAGAAACTAGGCATCAGGTGGTTCACTATGTGCTCAATACACTGCGTTGTCGTACTTCTAACTACAATGGGACATATTCACAGTACTTGCAGGTTATTGCCCTCTATATGCCACTTTCCCAGCTGTAGTAGTTACAACCTATGTGTATCTGACCTCCACAAGCAAGTCCCAATATCAAACGGGGCCTATATAACATTCAGCCTTTAGGCCAGCTTGGAACACCTTATCAGTGCCTAATTAGCCTTTCCAGAATTGCGTTAAATAGTCAATTAGCAAGTAATTACACAGTTATGAATACTAAAAGAGCTATTCATTCGCAGATCCCAGAACACCATGGACAAATTAAACATCTGTAATGAACATATTGCCCCAAAGTTAAACACAAATGACTAAATTAGAATCTAGTGAATTTTAAACTTTATAAAAGGTATTTTGTATTGTTAGAATTAGTTTTTTTTTCTTTGTTTCTTTATTGTTTTGTTTGTTTGGACCTTTGCTAACCCAAATGTAATGTCTAGGGCCAGGGGTGGCTTGAGTTACTGCTCAGGATGCCAAACAGGGACAGTGCTTACTTTTATTTGTATTATTTCATCATTACGGCACCTCACACAATACTTTGCATATTACTCCAGAATTTGTCCATAAGAACGGGATCTGTCCGACTGCTGTAGACCCTGTTGATATGACACGCAGGTGGTCTGTTGGCTGAGAGCTCAGATCTGTCAAAGACCAGCAAGGAGAGCAGGAGGCAGTTGAAGTGGAGAGAAGCAAACAGGCTCTTGTTATTGACTCAGCATCTCCAGTCAGTCTAGTATACCGATCAAAACAAAGACAGTAAATAGCATTTTAAAACCTATAATTGTGAACCACGTAAATGTAACGCCACAGTACACAGAGGTACGATCCAAGCAGCTGGGGTTGTCAGTGCAGCACATGAAATAACACCAGTCTCCAGTGAGATCTCTGAAAATATCGAAGTGCATTTTTTCTATAACTTTCCTTTGGTGCTCACTGCAAGCTGATCTCATTCCAGAAGACAGGCCCACTCCTCCAGAGGCTTTCTTCACCCACAGTCAGTGGTTTCTGGACATCCCAGTCCTCCATGATTAGAAACCTTCCTCCTCACTAGTTGATAAAAGTGAACAGCTTGGAAAATGTGAGATAAATCATGTATTCTTCAACATATTACATAGTTATTTGTCATTTATATTAACACCCATCTAGAAAAAGACAGCATAGTAAGCTTTCTTATCCCTGAATCGCTGATGTCTGAACCCTCAGGGTGAAACCAGGTTGTTTTCCCACCACCGTGCTGCACAGTCTAACGAGATAACAAGATTGGAGGCACCCTGCCATGATGCAGCGTCCGCGTCTTTAGAAATTCAAATGATATTTGCATACCTATATAAACAGTCATCAGACTAAACAAACACTAACAGATGGATCTTCCATCTAACAGAAACACGCGCACACACGTTTGATTAGATTGGATTTTTATACCAGCAATATGTGTGGGAGAAAACCCTTATCTGAACTTCTCTGTGAAATGTCCCAGGTGCAACACAAATATTCATTCTTTAACGGCACTTTTTCAGAAATGTAAATTATTATCTGTTCGTTCTTAATTTTAGGTTTGGCAGTGCTAAAAATCTAACAAGTTACAGGTGCAGCTGTACAAATAGGAATTGTATCTGAAATTAAATTACCTTGGTTAGAGACTGTACTCACAAGCTGTTGTCAAGCTGCAAATGTAAGCATGCCGGTATAAATAAAATGGTTTAAGATCACTTCATCACACGGTGTATAAATATGTTAATTCTGACATCAAAGCTCATATGGGCATTTTTTTTTTGATTGAGAAAACAGAAAGTATGCAGTTTTCGATCAGACACGAGCAGCGGTCTGAATGAATAGACACATCGATGTGATTGTGTCAGTCAGACAGCTTTGGATCGACCACAGTGAGCTGGAAAATGTTTAAGAGAAAAACTGTGTGGATTCAATTTTATATTTGAACTGAAATGTTCTTGAAGGGCCACGATAAATAAAAGAAGCCTGTCTGCAGAACGAGCTGGGGGCGCTAAATTGGTTCTTTTTTTAAGATGATTCGTTGAAAGAGCAATTCTTGAATCAAACTGATTTGCTATATTGCATTCACATGTGGCACTGCTGAAGGCCAAACTGTGTGTGTGTGTGTGTGTGTGTGTGTGTATATATATATATATATATATAACAGTGTGTGCTTTGAGTTAAACAAAAACAGGCTAGCTTCTGTATTCTATAATAAAAATGACAATTCAGTGCAATAAAAATGTTTGTACAAAGTCTTTTATTATGCATAAATATGTAACAAACAGTTTCCAAATTCTGTACACTTTTTTAAGTTTAGGACGACGGCTTGTGGTTTATACACAAATTGCTATTATCATAATATCACAACACTGTTGGAAACCTACTAATTGCATAGATAGAAAATAAGCACCTTCTTTGAAAAGTAAACCGATACTGTAAACGTCAGTGGGCAATTTGGGTAAGATTAGCTTATCTGACAGCTCTCCACTTTTCCAGGTGAAGAGCATTCTCATTTTTATGAGCCTCAAATGTTTTCTGGCCTCAAGCCTTCACAGGATGATTTGTATTCAGCACACTCCGGACTCAAATTGGCATGTTATACCCCCCAGTGGGGGTGTGCCCCCCTCAACGCACGAAAAATTCTCGGCTAAGCGAAAGAACAGCATCCATTCAAGATTTGCTTGGATTCTGATCACATCAGTGTGCTGTATACAGTACACTGGCTACATGTAACACAACTCTTAAGAGCCTGTACAGCCCAGCAGATCGATTTGTGCCACAATTGATCCGGGGATTGATCAGTTCTAAAGAAGGATCAAGAGGGGTTTTGCTGCAAAATCTAATTATATTACACTGCTTTTTTAAGGCTTGAAAATCAATCAAAAAGGGCAAAGACTGGGTCCAAGTGTGATATCTAATAGCGCCCCTCAGAGATCTCTGCATTGGATAATAAAGCAGCTTGTTGGGGAAGCTGTGCAGAACTCCAGCATTTATCTAGTAAACGTGCTTCAAAACTGTTTGTTGGCTGAGTTCCTGGACAACAGCCCATCTCCCAATATCACTGAATCAGTGGATACTGAAGCATCCACACGTGAATCGATAGGTCAGCCAACGACGGAGCAGAAAAGGTGCGAAAATGTTGTAAAAATGATTTCTCCTCGTGAGGAAAGATGCTGGAGATAAAGATAAGGCAAAATGACAAAGCCGCATTTTGACAGTGCACTCTGCTGACCTTGAACTTCACAGTCGATACTAAAATGCAAACATGGTTCGTCCGTAGACATGCTGGAAGATATTTATGATATCCAAATAAAATGTAGCTTCCTTTCAAATACGCAACGGGGCTGATACATCGGCCAGTCAGGAACGAAACAATGCAATTAAGCTTCATGGCGTAACCTGATAAGCCTTCCAATTATTCGGCAGCGGGTGTCATGACAACACAGAGCCCTCCCCGCTACCCCCTCCCCGTCGTTACAATGATTCTCAGTCTTGATGCCATGAATACAGAGCGGAGGACCACTTCAGCCAGACAGGGCCACAATATAATGTTGTGAATGTCATCTGAGCGAGCGGCAGATAGAAATAATTTACTGAGCATAGCAACATGTCGAGTATAATAAGATTTGGGATGAAAGGACACGTTTTGCGGCACAGATTGCACTTAAGAGTGAACTGTGTTGATCAATGTAACAGGTGACTACTGACTTTAGAAATGTGTAGTGTACGTGGGTTGCTAATGGTAATTTTGGAAAAATAAAGCAATTCCTGCAGTAATAAAAAAAAACACATACGATAACATTTGTACAAATAGTTTTACCTAATGCAAAACATACAAGCGTCTCTACACATTCACATCTTAACAAGAGTGATGATTATTAAAGCCCTGATTCTATTCATCCTACTTCATTTATAATGATACAATATGCACACATAAATTACACAGCTTTGACAATGAAAAAATACAGCATTTTGGAAATAGGATTCTTCACTAGAATAGTTAAAAATAAAAAATAAACAAGCCAATTGTCCTTATAACCCTACATCACCGCAATTCTTTAACAGTAACATCATCTTTATGTACAGTGGCAGCTAACTGAATAAGGAGTCACATTACATTTCTGATATTCAAGTAAGACGACACTAAAATTGATTGTTACAGGAATGTCAGCAAGATAAACGTTTGCTGTTGTGTTGAGTGATGAAGACTGATTTCTTTACACTGCAAACACAATCCTAAAATTGACATCCTATCGATATCAACATAAAGCAAGCAAGCAAGCAAGAGCAAGGGTTATCAATGGATTGTTCATTGTGGTTAGTGAATCATCAGCATTTCTCATAATAGTCGTCTTGTGTGTTTTTTAATGGGTTCAAGACCTGTAATACCAGATGAAGGTTTGTTCACTGCACTCCATCAATTTTTAAACATCAACGTCAGTTTGGTCATCACAATAAGTACAACCCTGTGAAAACACTTGTATGATGTCTTCTGTGGCGCCGGAGGGAACGCTGTAAAGTCTGGGGGAAAAAACCCTGATGAAGTCTTAGTGATGTCATCAGGGTCACATTGACTTGGACATGGAGATTTTACATTTTAAACACATACCATACAAACTGGGAGTTAGTTTGTGTTAACGAGGCAGGTAGAGTCTAATGAAAGACAATGTCGAGTTGCATTATGGGAAATGTAGGATCCCATGTATGGAGTAGGTAGATAGATAGATAGATAGATAGATAGATACTTTATTAATCTCCAAGAGAAATTGAAGAATGAAGATATTAAGATCTCTTCAAGTCCCACAACTTTATGAAAAAGTGCAGAATTTAATCAATGGAGTACTCTTTTAAATGTCAAACTGTAGTTGTTTGTTAAGTGCATTGCTGAAGGTACCTAAGCTGTAGTTTACTGAATGCATTGTTTCAACCACAACAACGAGACTGAATGAAAAGAGCAAATGTAAACGTCTTACACTGTAAAGCAAAACTAACTCTGAGCTTGAAGGTTCATTCTTGACCTTCCAAAGCTTTCAGCAACAACTCATGGTCTTCCTTGACACGTGATAACACATGGGTTCAAAAATGTCTTTTTATTATTTATTATTTATGAGATATTATTTTTATTAGAGTTTTTGATGCCAACTCACCTCCGAATATCCAATCCAGACAACCACCTGTTATATTACAAACTTAACCATCTGCAAGAGAATTGAGCAAATCTGTCTGCCGAAGAAGGCCAAGATATGTGGTTTAAAGTTTTGGATACACAAAGTAAGCAGCCCTTGTGTTGGAAATGTTTGGCTAAAAAACTATGGTTATGTTTGATTTGTTGGTTATTCCATTTGTACACTGTACCACACTCTGTAAATGTTACATGTTTGCTTAATTCAGGCAAATGTCCTTAATTTCCTAGGTTAACACATGGGTATGCCTGTATGCCAAATTACTATATCACATGCTGTTTCATTGGTTGAATGAGCACAACAAACTCATATAACCCTTCCAAAATCATGACTGAAGATTTGTACCACTTTCTTCTCCCAGTGACAGCCGACAGATGTTACTCCATCAAGCGAACGACAAGATCAGAGAGCTTTCACATTTTCAGAAAGAGGTGACAGTCGTTTATATACAAACATTCCTGGACTTCCTGATGCTGAGAAAATCCTGATCAGACTTTGCAAGTAGAATCCACATGTGGGAGTATTGTTTTTACACATTTAGATTAAAAGGAGACTCCATACTAGGTATTCGTCCTATGATCTTTGAGAAGTAGTAATTAGAGTAGTCATTCTTGCTTGCCTTGCTGGTTGCACACTTTGTGCAACGTCTTTCATCTGGCAGATTGTGAAAATTTAAGAGATGGCTGTTTACACTGAGTGGAGTTGGTGTTGACTGGCAGGCATTCACAGAAAAAGTAAGTTTTTAACATCAGGGTATTCATTCTGGCTTCTCTGCAGCAGCCGCAGAAAACCAAGCAGAGCCTCTCTGATTCAGGTTGTGCGCCGGGAAGCATATGTTTTGTTGTCTGTTCAAGTGATCTATGCTGTTTTGTGTCCCCCCCCCCATCCCCCCATTTTCTGTTGATGTGAAGCCTGTGATATGATTTCTGTCTCATTTCTGTGCTGCTGTAAGTTGGGCAACTATTGCCGGTGTATGTTATTCAAACTCATTGTTGCTGAAAGATAACAGCTTCTCACTGGAGACCTCCTGGGGACTCAGAGCTGCATCGTCAGAGACGGGTTCGGGGCGGGACTCGGCCAGTCTGACAGAGACAGAAAGAGGGGAAGAGAGAAGAGTACTATTCCTACAGAGGTCAGAGGCAGTAAATTATTATTCATCAACCGGGTTCACAGGATATGCAAAGGTTAAAAAGTGACAGAAGAAGGGCGTGCAGAGGATGTCGATTTGAATGACTGGAACGATGGTGAATGAGTAGGAGGGCAAATGTACAGAGTTACTCAATGTGAGAACATAAGTTGATTCATATTTTCATTTCTAATGAAATGAAATTAAAAAGTGGCAACACTACAATGTATGTGATGAAGAAAAGCCATGATGATAGCTGGTGAGATGAATAACCTTAGGACTGAATACAGAATTCAGTTACACTGTTTTTGTTTTAAACTTTGACCTACGGTAAGGATTTTAAAATCTGGCTATACATTTTTGTTCATTAAAAGCAGCCGTTTCAATATGAAAACTATCATTTAGATTACAAAAGACAATTTATGAAATAATTTGGTCCCAACTGAACCCTGTCCTCTTTCTGCAACTGCTTTGTTTATGTTCCAGATTCTGCTTTTCCTGTATAGATGGAGTCACAAATATGCAGATGGAAGTAACTTCCCTGGGGAAAGGGTCCAAGGATGAGAACTACTGATTTAGAAGATTTGCTTATTTCTGGACAGTCTGGTTGGTATAGAAATGGAATGACACTGAACAGGAATGAGTGGTATACTAAACATAAAGCCTCATGCAACATGCAGCACATGCCGGTCACGTCACCTACCGGTGTCCATCTCCTCCACTTCCATATTGCTGCATTCCAGGAAGGAGACAGAGGAAATCGTGATTATGTGACTCAACAGTAAAGGTTAACATATGGTAAAACACTATGAATGTCTTCTAACTCTTACTAGAGAGTGTACGTGCACGGCCTGTGCTGTCCCTTCTCCACCATAAAGTCAAGAAACACTCAAAGAAGCTTAAAAGTTAAAAGAAGGAACTCATCATATTTAGATGAGGTTAAATTATTGAAGTACCTCAGTTCCAAGCTGGCAGTTACATAAGAATTTTTTACTCCAATGTCACAATTCATTTAAGACATCTAAAATACAAATCAAGCCATTTAAATAAACCCATTTGAACTAAAGTTGATGTCAATAGTTGTGAGCACCAATTCTAAAGGCTGAGCCTCCACTCGAAATACTAATAAAATCTAGTATAATAACAATTCAATTTTTAAAAGGATTAAACCCTGACATGTGCTGAACCAGTTAATTAAAAATCCTTCTATTGAAAGTTGGTTTGGCTGCATGAGTTGCAGCTCATGTTAGAAGACTACAAAGCTAGCAACCCCCAGAGGCTCTGAAGCTACTTTCACACAAGTGAATAAAAGTGGTTTAAAAAGGGATCCACCAACACAGACCAACAAACTGACAACCAGTGCCATCTTTAATGTGAAGATGTTTTCTTCATTTGCTTGTGTTTTTGTGTCTATTTGCAGTGCGTTGAGCTTTCAAAGCCACATTGGTCAAAAGATTCCTGAATATTCAAAAAAGGTGTCCAGAGACAGAGACCACGACCCTCCTCTGCTGATCTAAAAGCACACTTAACACTGAAGAGGTATGTCAGCCATGACAACTCAATGTCACCCAGAGTTCTCCATGTTTCAGGACAGATCTTATCCACCATTCGAGCACCGCCATAACAGCTCGACATCCTTGCTGACTTCTGCAGTGGAGATCTGCTCTAATGCACAAAAGCCCTTTAGCATTTCCTCCAGCACGTCAGATTTTGTTTCTCTAAGTGTTCCACCTCCCTCCATTTAACAACCCCCCACACTTGAGGTCAGTATTTCCTCGTCCCCGCTGAGAACAGCATCAGCAATGATCTCCCTCCCCTCACAGCCAGCTGCCACATAGACACTCCTGAATATAATCTCTGCCTCTCGTTTTCCCCATTTGCTTTAACCAAAGTGCTTCGTGCCCGAACACAACAAACACATCTATTAACCACAGGCTACACAACTTAATGAGTTGCGCTCTCTTTAATGTGCGAGGCACCATCCCTCTGCTGCTCTTCTCTCTTTATGCAGCACTGTAGGGTATCAGCTGGTTGATATGAGGAAATAAAAAGCCATGCAGTGGGCTCAGACACTCACTGGCCTACATTCCTAACAATTTGCTGTGCTTGGACGAGCATTATCAAAGAGTTTTGATGGGTTTTGGGTTTTTGTGTATGTCCGAGGGATCAAGTGCCAGATGCATGAAGGTATGCCAGCCTTATCTCTATATATGTATGTACAACGGTAATGCATAAATAAGGGTCATGTCCATCACACCTTTATGAGCTGGCGTCCATGTGTGAGTTTTTTTATACCTGTCACTTGTCACGTTTTACCTGCGAGGCCCACATTTTAGTCTCCCTGCAGGAATCTCACACCGTTAAATTACAATTTCACAGACGGCCACACCTTTAAAGAAAATATAAAGCGTTGCATTGTCGTCCTAGTTCAGCGACAAAGTGATGATGCACTGTGGAGCACCCTTCCCGGCTTCAGTCACTGTGACAGCTCTGTCAGGAGAGGTGGGCGGTCATGACGACAGCAGAGGAAGCGAGAGTCACTTCTATTGTCTGCAATGGTTCAAGAGTGGTGCAGTGACCTTGCACAAGTTCAGACTGCTCACCAGTTACACATGAGTCCTATAGTCGGTCAGCACAGTGTGTAACACGAGCTTACAATAGAATTATAAAATAATTTGGTGTATAATCAAATCAAAAACAATTTTTTTAAATGCTAACAAACATCAAAATGTCTTTAGCTCCAGGCTAATGCTACAGGTTTGACTGTTATCAAAAACCTTAATTGGAAAATAAACTGCATACTGTTTATATTTAATGCAAAATCAATAATAGATCAATTGATTTGAACCTTTCAGGAATGCATTATAGAGTACTGCATGAGGATTTTTGCCACACTACTTTCCTTTTCATTCATATTTGCAACAAACATTTAGTTGAATCTAACTAAATGAAACATTAGATGTCTTGGACAGAGCAAACACATTTAATAAATTGACCCTTAAGATCTGTCAAGAGACTCAAAACAAAAACTGTACAATTTACAGAGAATATCCAAACTGTTAAGATGGTGTGCCTTTGATTTTTCTCGTAATCTGATGGACAAAAGATTCATTATATGGGGAAGGAAAGGTTTTACAGCTGAATAAACCCTTATACATAAGGGGGCACTTAAGACTAGGAGGGAAGAATATAATTTAGGACAGCAAACTTTTTACAGACTCCTCAAAATGCAGCACTATTTTAGAACAATCCCAAAAGACATTCATTTGGCAGGAAGGTATAATGAAAGTCTTCATATCTGCTTCTAACTCTGAATATAATACTAAACTTGTTTCTTGTATAACTCAACTGTTTTTTTTAAATAGAAGATGAGAGGAGAAGAGTTTTGTCCGATCCTTCATTACTCCTCTGAGCTAGAACAACTAGCTCTGATGTTTCAAGGCAATGCCAGACAATTTATGCAAATAATTACCCTATATCCTGGTCCTGTCCTATTTTTGTCACTCACACCATACCTTAGGAAAGGTTTTCAGAAAATGTGATAACAAGTGATAAGCTCTGACGGTAGAGCCCTTATGGCAATTCTGCTCGCTGCATGCAAATAAGCCCCAACTCGTAAATGGTTAAAACCTGAAGATCACTTGATTAATGACTAGATAGAGGAAGCTCATCAAATACAGGAAATGGAGAAATTGACATACTCGCTCAGAGCACACCAACATACATTTATAATATATATGGCCAATGTGGACGGAGTTCATTAGACCCTTAAGACAAACTTTACATAAAACATAATTACAAAACTTATGTATATTACCATTCCTCTCAGTTGTTTGTATACTGATCTGTTTGGTTACAACAATGGTTGCTTAAAATATATGGCCAATATAACGGTATCATCATTTCATGTCCCCCCCCCCCCCAAAAGGTGAGAAATCTAAGATGAGAGTATTATTGAGACAATTTAGACTGGATTTTTGTTTTCATTAAAGTGGGTCTTAAATGTGTACCACAGTGCTATAAAAGTAAATGATAACATAATTGATGTGGTTGTCTTGACAACAGAATATGATAGAAACTGTACTGTGAGTTTGGATTGTTGGTTTTCTTTACCTCCTTTCAAAACGTATTTATATTTTTATTTTCAATGAATATATAATTGTAAAACCAGAGCAACAAACGTATAAAGTATTTGTAATTCTCTTTCTGTAAATCCCATGGCTGCCAATAGAAGGTAACTACAGACAAAATGTATTAGACATTTCAGCTAAATCCCTATTCACAATTCATTTTAACTGAGGGAACCCATGTTTCAAAAACTACAAATTACTTTTGAGTCAAACCCGTACTTCAACACAACACTAGTGTTGTACAAGGTAGTGGATCAAGTCACATCCAGCTACTTGAAATAGCCATTTATATTGCTTTAATTAGAGCGTGCAGCTGCTTGACTCTTAAACTGCCTCATTTTATTCAGTTCTGGTTTAATAAGACGCCAGAGCTTTACTGTAACTACAGTCGGTCGTTATGTTAAGTTAGAAGGAAGCACTACAGGTCAACTGACAAACTGAGCATGCTGGGAAAACTATCAGGAGAGTTGTCAATTGGTGTGTTTTTTTTCTCTCAGCAGAGCATTAACATGAATTCATCTTATAATGTCTTTGATTTAAACACCTCACCGGTCAGTGATAATATGCCCCTATAACCTTAAGACAGTCGTTTTCATGCATCCTTTCTACATCAGGTCGTTGCTATGGATGCAGTCATCTTTTTGCATGAAATTACCTGAGAAAAGGAGGACACTGCAAGTGTCTGTGTTTGTGTGTGTGTGTGTGTGTGTAAATTTCAATAAAAATCAGTGACAGTCAATATGTCAAATGAATGTTTTCTTATTTAAAAGAGTCTGAGAGGTAACTGACAGCTGACCATCACTCTAAATTTGCTCAGCAGCATTCAAGAGGTGCTCTATTCCTGTTTAGAAGAGGAATCAACATAAAATTTGTTTTTCTGGGGGGGAACATTTAAAGTGTTTTGGGCGCATAAACAATCTCATCTCCTTCCACAAATTAAAAGAGCATATCCCCAGTGTTCGGCAGACTTGCAGTCACATGCAAAGGTCACCTTGAGAATGCGTCATCCAGTCCATCCTCAACGTCCTGTTGGCACACAAACAGTATGAATCAATACACACATAAATTACTTCAAATTACAACCCTGCTGCTTCTGTGCTTTCAAGCTCCTGTACCTCACCACTCGTTTAGCTGTTTGTCATAACACACTATTGAATTAACGAGCTGAATAATCAAATACTGCACAGTGAATATGTTTGATGTGTTTTTTGTATGTTATGGCAATAAAAGCAATATTCATATGTCAATATTGCAAGACTTTTATAAGGGGGAAGTCTGGAAACTTCCCTGCACTACTTTATTTGAAAGCAAGTGATCCAACATACTTTAAATATTGTCATGTCATGTATAAGGTATTAATAGATATGATCAAATAAAAATTATTCTGTCCAATTTGAACTAAAAACAACATTAAATTTAACCCGATGTACGGCAAACATGAAAGGACTTGAAACTACACAACTGAGTCAAGAGAACTGTAAGAGAGGAGAGTGTTAAAGATCAAGTTGGACTGGCTGATGAAGTCTGACTCATTTAAAGCATATTTATGTCCCAATCACAGAAAAAGCAGATCAGGGAAAAACATGTAACAATGAACATAGATGAATTTGTGAGAGATCAGTCTTTAGGAAAGACATTCTAATGAATATGGTGTCACCTAGTGTTGAGACTCTGTAAGTGAACACCAGCATGGTGACTGACGAGCCTTTAACATGAACATTTAACATTTCATTTACAACAGATCCAAATATAGATAAATATTCACAGCTGTACTTAGAATCACCTTTTTAATGTTAACAAAACTACTGAGGGAAAATGGGCTCACAGTCACCAAATAACCAGCATGTGTCCAGAGTAGATCACCGGCTGCCGACCCCAATCGTCAAAATCTTAAATGAACTTTGAAAATGTGTAAAATGGCATCAGCCTGGCCAACAGTACACCGAATGTTGCTTATTGACACTCAGTCCAAACTGCATGGACAATTTGATGAAATTCAGAAGACAAGCAAAATGTCCCAAAATGACTACATGGAAAGGTTTATTTGTCAATGTTTTGTTTCATACTACAAACCCGGCACAAGGACTATTTTAAATATCTATAATTTAAAGCCTCACATAATATAGTTTTTAGATGCTTTTTGATGCTCTTGGCTTCACAGTAAACAATGTAAATTACAGACATGTAGGGTTTAATATTAAGACAAACATGTGATTCACAAAACATTACAAAGCACTAGGGATGTGACAATTTAATACACCATATTGTATCGGCACAAATACTGGCCTTATTAACCTGATATGAAAACATTTTGGGGAAAAGACAGTGTTGGATCAGTACTCCGAGTTGCTGTCTCATATCAGGAGAAAAGGAGTTGTATCAGTGCATCGCTCTCCGTCACATAACCATAAAACTAATTTAACCTTTATTTTTGGTCCAGTCAGACCAATCGGCAGTTTGGAGGCAGATGGTGTGACCTACCCAAGAGTCGAGTTTGATTGGTCGCCTCCGAGTAGGGTTACTGCGGGGTGAGGGCGAGCTGAGTGAAGCAGAGAAGAAGGGCCTCCGGAGCTTCTCCTCCATCCCAACAGGTTTGTGTGCCTCTGGCTCTGAGGGAGACGGCAGGTGTGGATGAGAAGTTGACAGGGAAAGAGTGTGAAAGAGCGGAGAGAAGTAAACACGTGGGACTCAGATGAAAAAGAGGAAAGGATAGGACATATCCAGACAGAACTTAGAAGAGAGAAGGAGAGACTCCGCTCTTTTTGCCTCTTTAAGTCTGCTGTGAACCACCAACTGGCACTCTCAGCTTTCTCTGCAACAGGCAGAATTTAAATCAGCTCTGTAAAACTTTCATACGTCTGTCTGTGGCAAGTCACTCCCGAGGTCCTCGAGGCTTTCACATCACATTTTCTCTCTGTCCTCGGGCCACTACTGCTGGCAGTGGAGCACATTTTAATTGAAAGAGGCTGTAAAAGCCAGCCCTTAACTAACAACAAACCGAAGAGATGATTAAGTCTCATTTTGCCGACCCTCTGATCCCCTGAGGAGTGGAAAACATTTTGACCTATAAATGTCACGGCTATTGGAAAGTACTTAAAATCTACAGCTCCCCTCAATGACTAATGATTGCGTATAATTATGTGATTTGTCCTCCATTTATAGGAGAAGTGACTGACGTCAGTTAAATTTGTGTGTGAGAGAGGGTGCAGTGTCAAACTACAAATTACCTCCTGGTTAGCTCAGTGTGGATAATTATCTGTTTGCTCTAGTGATCTGGTCCGAGCCATGAATTTTATATGGTGCAAAGTACTGGAAGGTAGTGGATAGAATAAGATGAGAAGAATGATACCACTCTCAGTACGGTAAATAAAAACGAAAGTGCAAAAACGGCACATTGTGGGCTTTTGTGACCAATGTTTGGTTTATTTTGAGTTTACTGGGATTCCCTTATTAGTGCATATAGATACCAATATGCATATATAGACTTATATGGTAAATTTGTATGTGTTTTAGAATAACATGTTGGGTATAATTGCCATTTAAACCTGGTTTGGTCTGTGATTGTCTTTATAAGGTGTTTGGTATCATTCTGCAGCAGAGAATGCCACACTATTAAATATGGAAGCAGACATGTAATCAACTTTATTGCCTAAATTCATTCTTTAGAAAAAAGTTGGAACAAAGAAGTAAGTTAAGGTAAAATAGATCTAGGGTGGGTGGAGAAAAGTTTCGCACCATTGAAATCCCTTTCACAGAAGACTACAAAGCAAGAAGACACCCTAAGATCTCTCTCTCTTATGCCTCCGTCCTTATCTCGTGGCTCTTGACCCTTACTACTTCCTCTGATTGACTGATCTGATCTGCCTCGTCCCAAGCGAGCGGGCCCCGGCCTGTTCGTCCGTAGACCTGCGCTTGGCTCTTCCTTTTAGAGCCTATACAGAGCGGGCCCAGAAGATTGTCCGTCAGCGGCACCCAAGCCACACAGAACATGCTGAAGGCTCTCTGCCTCATCCAGCCAACTTTAAAAGCAAGAACTGTTTGAAAGAAGATGCAACAAATGTTGAATCCTGAATCCTGCACACTCCAGCCAGGTTGGGGTGTGTGAAGGTATCATCATTCCTCTGCCTGCTGACAGAGAGAGAAACCTCTGATTCAAGCCGAATCGCAACACGGGATGGAAATCGCTGCAGAAATGCTTCGGAACGGCGTCTGGAGGCGAGTCGCCACGTGGGGATGAGCACACCTGAGGAGGCCTGAACGCTACAGCGCAGGCCCAGCGGAGAAACATCTCCCTCCTGCCTTTCAGAGCAACCTGTCTGGGGTATCAGGTGAAACTTTACTTTTCCTGTGATACTGCGGTTAGTGTGTGTTAAGTATTAATGAGTCAAGAACTCTGTAGCAACCTTTAGACTGAATTAATTGGCTATCTTTTTCCGTTTTTTCCAGGCTGGTGCCCCGAGGTGAATTTCATGTTAGTTCATTTCTGTTATTTAATATAAATATTTATTATTTCTGATTGCCGGAGTTGAGTGTCATAGCTCTATTTCAATTTGAACATGTGTATTTAGATCCATGTATTTGATGCTGCTGTGTAAGACTAACACAGCTACAGCTAAGATAAGCACATTCTGGCTCTAGCTTTATATTTCTCAGACAGACATGAGAGTGGTTTAGAGCTTCTCATCTAAAGCACTGCAAGGAAGCAAAATGTCAACTTTTTCCGTTAAACCACCTAAAGAACGAGAAGATTCATTTAATTATGTGTCGCGATTTCTGCTTCAGATGAACTGTGCAACCTTTTCCTAATAAAATCGAATTTTACAAATAAAGATGTCTGCATGCATGAGGGCAAAACTCACCTGCTGGAACATACTGAGTGTCTGTTGTCTCTGTCTGCCCGTTGCCTGCTGCACAAGAACAGCAGGTCCTGGCCTTCTTGCTTTTGTCTGTAGACAGAAAAAAACAAAACTGTTCTTTAAACTAAACCTAAAACTATAGGATCAAGTTACACACACACACACACACACAAGTTTGAGCACCCCTGATCATTTTCAAGATTTTCCTTCCTATAAAATTTCCTTCCTTTAAATCATTGGTTGTTCGGATCAGCAATTTCAGTTAAATATATCATATGACAGACAAACACAGTGATATTTGAGAAGTGAAATGAAGTTTATAGGATTTACAGAAAGTGTGCAATAATTACTTAAACAAAAGTAGGCAGTAATATAGTACTATATATATATATATATATATATAGTATTGTGTTATTCACATGATGGCTGAGCATGCGATTGTTGAACATATTCAAATACTGTCGTCTCAACTTGGCTTGAAAACCAATAGTCAGATTAGCCACGAATTGGGTGGTTTACAACTTTTCCTTACTCGTACGTTTTCTTTAAATAGTTCAAGAGGAAAACCTTTCACTGAACTGTCTCAAAGTCACCTTCCCTATGTTCAGTGAACTCACCTTCCTGAGCAACCTCCCAAAGATCGAGGGCTACTTTAAATGCCTGTGCTACCGTTAATGTCACAGCCTGAGCCTGGAGAGAGAAGAAAAGGGGAAGAATTAGACAGAAATGAAACAAAGAGTGCGGCAATTAGATTTATACATTTTTGATTTTGATTTTAACAGTTTCATCTATAAACTATTTTTATTTCTAAATCTTATAGATTTTTCTAAGCAGGCAGGATTAACAGTAAACAGTGCAGACTAGTGAGCCGTGAGGCCACAAGATGGAGCCACACACCATCTACATACATGCTTCATTATACAGTATGTACTCAGTCCCAAAACAAACTCACTCCAAGACCAGCTAAAGTCTGAGAGCATGTATTCCATATGTCAAGATAAATAAACACACAGGTAAAACAAATTTGCAAACTCACAATCTTCCTCTTTTGGCAGAGAAAAGCATGACACTCGAGGGTCTCATTGAACTGACTCTGAGAGACATACGCGAATACCTTATCCTGAGCTTTATCTGCTGTGCAGTACGAGATTCTGTAGAAGAGAGAAAAAAACAAAAAAACATTATGCCAATTTACCGACACCATCAATCCACCTGACTGATGAGTGCATGTATGATGATAAACGAGCAATTGCAGCAGACAAGAACCAATTTGTGACACGAATGTCTGAAGGCAAACAGCCTTTTTAATCACAGGACTCACATGCAGAACAAAGAGATACATGTACAGTGCATTTGCTTCTAGCCTGCGCTCTTAACATACATCAAGGTAAGCTACGCAGCATACAAATCAATTTAGGCCATAACTTCTCTCAACCTTCTGCATATGCATCAGCAAACCGGTCATGGCAGGATAAGAGAGGTGGTTATGAATATTGTGCTGATTAAGTCCCACAGAAAAAGTTGAGCAGGAGACAAATGAGCAGAAGTGACATCCGTGAGAGATGCTCGAAGCGGGCACTGAGCTCTTCAGTGCTTCATATTTTCACAAAACAATGTGTTTTATGCAAAAAGCGGCTCAAATGCTGATATGACCATGAAATGGTCAGTTAAGTGTTATGATAATGGAGGTACAGAAACAACCTTTACAAATTTTGGGTTGGGGCTTCTCCAACACGCCAGCTTAAAACGTTTTTGAGTAAAATAGATTTAGTTGAATTCACTGTATTTGGGTAACTTACGGTTATGGAATAGACATATGCTTATTCCTCAGAGTTCTGTCTTATTTGTCTCTTGAGAACATCAGCAACTATAGAAAGGCAGGTGAAACTGCAGGAAAGTTAAAAACTGTTCACTTCTGAAATAACCTCCCTGCTGACTGTTACACAATATATTGTGGCTTTTGTTAAAATATCTGTTTTTCTGTGGGTAGGAAATGGAAAGTCTTGGATTACAAATTGATATCCGATGTGACTATATTGCACTTCAGACCTCGTTCCCAGCAGTCACACTGAAGCTCGCCCGGATCAAATATCTGGTTTCCATGAAATCGGACTGTCTGCAAATCCATCCACAGCCATGGCTGGGTTATTTTCAATCGTTATCTAAAACCAATTTAGAACAAGTCTAGACAAGCCATTTTGCTCCCCCACAACAGCTCGTATATATATATTCACTGAAGTGACGGACACAAAACCAATGGATCTCGAGTCACCCCGTATGTCTGTCTGAGGTTGTTACCTGAACCTGCTGTGCGCGTCATGTTTGTCGCTTTAAATAGATGCGTAAATGAGGCATACTGAGTGATGCGCTTGACCTTTGTCACTATAATTAAACATACAACCTTTATCACAGGCAGCACAAGGATTGGATTGGGTGCTTTGACTCTCATTTTGCCAGATTTAGAAGTCAACAGACCAAAGTTGTTATTTTTCTCTGAATAGAACACATCAAATCTTCCTCAATTAGACTTAAGACACTCAGGGCCTCTGCACTAATGTCAACACAGTGAGTGAAGGACGGCACCACAGGACCGCAGTGTGTGAACCTCTATGTAATCTGCCGTCATTACAGTAACTTGGACACTGTATACGAAAGGGTTCTGCAGCTGAAAGCCCCAATTCAAAAAGGGGCACTATAAATTAAGTAATGTATTAACTCAAACAACAGGCGTGAAATCAGCAGCCTTACGATTTCCCTCTCAGATTGTATGCTGGCTTGAACCATTGCTGCATGACCCACATTGCAATGCCCAGGACGCCCAGCTCTGTATTCTCCCCCTTCTCCCCTGTGCTCGAACTTATACTTGGGCCTTGATTGCAGAAAAATGAGCGGAGAAAAAGTTGAAAGGGTTGACCTATTTAAGTTTGGAAAACAATCGTGATGTAACCAAAGTTCTCAATCTAAACTCAGTTATCATCTAATTAGATATTATCTACTTTCTTCCTATACTATTTTGCGCACTTATTTCTGAGGACTTGTATTGTTTCAGCTTCCACAGATTAGCATTTTGTGTCCTCTCTCTTCACTCTGTGAATTTGTGATATTAATAACTGTATAAATTATTAATGAAAATAAATACATTATTTACTGCACAATGATGCATTCTGATGATGGCAGTACTATCAATATTAACTGTAGTGAAGGTAAAACAGTTGTGTTCATGTCATTTAGGGAAAAGAAAATATAAAGCAGAAAGCAAAAGATTTGGGATTTTCTGAAGTTTAAATAAAAGGTTCCACAAAGGTTCTAAATAACTATGGACAGAGAGATGAAGGTGCCTGGAACTCAGCCAGCTCCTCTCTCTTATTGTATATCTTGCAGAAGTGATACCCAGAAGCTGTGAGACAGAGTTTTACAACTGCATTTCAACACGGAATGTTGTTTATTGTCCGAACATTTTAGTTAGACTCTCCAGAACACATAAGCAAAAAGAGCAAATAGGTCAGTGCACATATAGTGCCTGTCTGACTAGCCTACGTTACCAAATAAGAGTATCAGCAAGAACCTATGACTGTAAATGTAACACTGAGTTTCACAAACATGAATGTGTCATACAATGTGGGTAACACAGAAAAGTGTTCATTATAATATGGCATCCAAGTGACAATAATGTGTCTAAACAAAGACATGTCATTGGTGTGAATACACATTTAAGATTTCATCTTTTGGGCAAAGACACAAAATCTTCCTCTTCGATTTACAGTCACTTGTGATGAATAAGTGCCTGAACAAAAGTCTCGTAAAAATCCTTGCGCATGCAGATTTAACTCATTACAAGACAATATTGTAATGAGTGAAACATTTTAATTACTGCCACCAATGTGCCACACAATGGATCATATTCACAAAATAAGCCTTCAGCTTGAAACAACACCATCGCAGAGGGTTTCACTAAGCTTGAACAACAGAAGCTGAGCTGTCAGTCTGCATCGTATCTGCAAAGGGGCTCAATGGACCGCAAGGCTTTGATCTCCTCACTGTGTGGAGCAGTGTTTGTGAGGCAGAGAGGGAATATCAATGGAAATATTTTAATATTTACAGTACATAGCCGGAACGGAACATCAAAGCCTCACATTCTCAATATACACCGAATGAAGCAGGTATGCTGTTAAATACAACAATGAACTGCTTCTGTTCCACTTTTTATCCGACATATGTGCAATAATGAAAAACAGCACTTTGTGTTTGCTGCAGGGAAGCGGTCATCCAAACAATGTTTTTCCAAATGTAAAAAAAGAAGAAGCTATTTCTCAAACAAACAGAAAATGACTAAATATTCTCATGAATATTAAAACCCTGTCACGTCCTGCTATTGCACTGTTCAGAGATCCTACTGACACATCTCACAGATTTAACGATACGTCAGAACAACGTGCATCATTAGCTGGTGGAGTGTCAGTTATATTTCCAGCTCTCCTTTTCTGATCCGTGTGTTTAACTGATTTATATGCTGGTCGGTCTCTGAGAGCTCTCGTCAGAATATGAATGGGCAACACCAGTTCAGACGGAAGCTCAACACCTCACAATGTTCTGGTCATTGGGAGGTGCAAGTATCCACTGCCACCGGATCTAGACCTGAGGCCTAACAACCGTGATCCCACTAAGCGGTCACACGACTCTGGTTATCAACTCGTCTAGTCGTCTAGCCACGAGCGCGGCCACATAAAAGAGGGCAGCAGAGCAGCATAATTTAGAAATGTGAAGAAGTTAAACAACTGTGTGAATGCATAAATGAACAGGCAGTGGTAGTATTCCATTAAATTAGTGTTGCTTAGAATTATTCTTACGGTGTGTATGCCAATTTTAGCCCGATTCTTTCAGCTGCAACCATGGCGGAGTGAAACTGACTTCGGAGCAAACAAGAAATAAATATAAAAACATAATTCAAAGCGGTAAACAGGCTTACTGTCGTATCTTATAAATACAACAAGTAAAAGACTTTAGTGTTTCAATCAGACTCTGTTGTAGGATGATATCGGGATACAAAAACACAATAAAATTTATTTGACATTTCTTGCAAGAAGCTGACACAGATAAGTCGGTCCCTCCGATGAGAATCTATGTCTCTCATAGAAAAAGAGTCTCTCTCACAATCCGCGCTCCACGGGGTGTTTGTCTGTAAAAACTGAAATGTACCGGATACTGGGTAAGGGTAGGTATGTGTGTAAGGGTCATGGCTGCGGGGATCCTATTTCCAATGTGATGCACAATGCCTTCCTGTCTTTTTTCTATCCCTCACTAAGCTCCTCCCTGAGGGAAACAGCCTGACTTCCAGCAAAGTATGAATGCACAATTAACTCACCAAACACACACATTTACAGACACGCTCACTGTGTGAGGTGCATACTTAAATGCTCAAGTCCATATGTGCACACACACACACACACCTTCTGTATCTAACTCTTTTCTCCCTTGTCCATTATGCACATGTCTGTTTTGATTCGTTCTCTTATATGTACACTCCACTTTCTTTCACCCTTCACTTTCTTTTTTGGCCAATAAATGGATTATGTGCAATGAAAATGAGACAAGAAAGGAGGGGCAAGAGGGGAAAAGGGCTGTAAGGAGGTGGTGGCGGTGGTGGGGGGTCTCATAAAGGAGATAAATCCATCCTCAGTCAACCCAAAGCTCTGCATGTGGCCCCTCAGTCTCTCCTGTATCATTACTCTGAAGTATTGGCAAAGTCTGGCAGCGTGAGTTCCAAAGTGGGCAATTAGTCGTGGGTATGCCTACGTTCAGAGCTCTGTTTATGTTAATATGAGCAGAAAATAAAGATTTCTTTCCAGACGGTGAAAGTGAAAGGGGGAAGGAGAGGAGGGGAAAGATAAGGAGAGAAGAGAAGGAGATCAAAGACGAGGTTGATTCCCCTGCCCTGTGGTCTGCTGCCACTGATAAGGTGGATCAGAAGGCGATGCAGACCTATGCGTGCACACACACACAGCAACCACGTCTATCCTCTGTCTCTCTTCCACACACACACATAGCCGTCTTTATCATAGCCTGTTCTGTAATCACAGTCCAGCCATATGATATTTAGACTGTAATCCGCGATGACACCAGTCCTAGTCTATATTACACGATGCTATCCAGAGAGGAAACCAGCCAAATCTTTCACACACACACACACACACACAGAGACAGAGACAGAGACAGAGACAGAGACAGAGAGAGAAACCTAGCATGGTGCTGAAA
Source organism: Nannoperca australis (assembly GCA_036023655.1). Taxonomy (NCBI): domain Eukaryota; kingdom Metazoa; phylum Chordata; class Actinopteri; order Centrarchiformes; family Percichthyidae; genus Nannoperca; species Nannoperca australis. The sequence goes on from JAVQJD010006104.1 coordinate 44,188, forward strand.
GAAGTTAGCTTTCAGTGACACAGGGAGACAGTAACAGACACCCCACCGCGACCCCCCTCCTGCCCTCCCATTATTGGTTTGCGAGTGAATTGATCAAACATGAGATCTGGGCAGAGACCTGCTTGGTTTAATCCTGCAAAAGGAGCCCAAGCAATGGACAGAGGGGAAAGTGACCTAGATAGAAGATATCCGTTTCTTCATGTATCGGATGAAACCACTTCTTTTTTTTTCAGATTCAACTTTAAGGATTACCAACATTGTCAGGCACAGGTGAAGAACAGTTTAATAAAATTTATTTAAAATAGAATAGCAATAGTTTAGTTCATGAGCCATCCATTTAATAAACCCATGTTAAGTGATTATGTATCTTGTCATATTGCTCTTCCATCCATATGAAGTCAGGCATTTACTCTTTGAGGTAACTATATGATGATTGAAAGTTGCATGTAGAGCATTGCATGAAGCCAGTAGTCCCAAATGAGATCACTGTAACATGTTAAAGCACACACTTGTTACAGTAAATAAGCTTTCTATTGAACAGTACAGTAAACGACTTGAAACTATGACAATAAAAATAAAAAATACTTCTATTGAATGGGAATTTGAATTGAGTCAAATGTGCACTCTGCGAAAGCACTCTAGTGCTTGTCACGCTTCTTTTTTTCCGATATCTTCTGTGTGAGGTTGCACTTGCTAAACGCTCAGGGTAACATGCTCACAGTGGCAATTCTAACGTGCCGTTGTTTAGCACGTATGGTGTTTACCATAGTCAACATCTTAATTTAGCGTGTTAGCATGCTAATATTTGCTAATTAGCAGGAAACACAAAGCCGAGATCAATTAGGATGTAATTGGTCTTCCTGGTATGTGGCCATAAACCAAAAGTATGTCAACCTCAATGTGGCACAAGAGTAAAAGTCACATGATCTCCAAAGTCCGTAGAATTCATCCAGTGGGGCCCTGGAATATCTGTATACAGTTTCATGGCAATCCATCCATCCAAGTTGTTTCAGCTTAGACCAAACAACAGACAGGAGCAGACAGACATCCATGGAGTCACGCAGCTAGCATGGCTAAAAAAAACCCTGTATTGAATGGGGATCTAAGTAAAGCCTGGTGCGGCACAAATGTACTCTCTGTCGCCGTCCAGGTTTCCTCATTAAAATCTATTTGAATTCAGTACTTTTTATTTACCTGTATATGGAGACGTTTTCTATGAGGTCTGCAGTCTCTGTGTCTGTGAGGATGATGCCTTTCGGTGACACTGTCAATGTTACTTTCCGAAACTTCTTAGCTCTGGCTCTGGCCTGTGGATATGAAAAATAAAACACACATAATGCACACACATTACAATCAGATAGAGAAACTCTTGCCACAGGTTTAGACTGAGCTAGCCTGTTCACTCTGACGTAGATATAAGATGGTCTTACTTCTGATTAAACAGCAAGAACCCTCAAAGCAGCATGCATGAGCTGTCCCAGAAATGTGGGGAATTTATAAAAAGGTGACAGTACATGGGGGGGCGGGCTGCAATGTGTAGCCCAGAATGAGTCCCCGAGGTCAGGCTGGCAGCCACAGACTCCCCCTGCCGCTCTGCTCCATCTGGAGTTTCAGAAAAAATATGGCCATAGCGCTGAGCTTGCGGTCTGTGAGAGCGCCTGTTGACAATGACAATGACCTCCTTACCATGCTATTAGCTAGCAAATGAGAGCAGTTTAGTTTCACACCCAAATGATGTCAGGTTAAAAATCAGTAGAGTGACTGTGACTGAAAACAGAGGGGGGAAAAGGCAACGATTTCATCATTTACCGCATACCTCTGCATTCACCCTGCACGAGAACTCTTTCATTTTTGCGGGAGGTGAAACAAGGGGCAGCACTGAAGAGAAGCTGAGGATGAAAAGTAGTGGAATCTTCGCTTGAACAAAAACTAGGACTTCTGAAGGACAACAAGAATGGTGCCGTGGCTTGCTGTGGGAGACTAAATGCCCTGGAGATGGTGGCAACAAAAAGCACATTCTGTTTAAACCCACAGCACTTACAATGTTGGAAACTTGCATTATAATAGGGAGGAAAAGGGTGCTCTTGCTGAATGCGGAAGCACAACAACCACATTTTCTTCTGCCACGTTACTCATGTCGAGCCACAAGGCAAAAACCAATCTGTCAGCTTGAGATACGCCAAGTTCAGTCTTTCTCTATATGTTCGGCTACTCTGCCTCGTCTTATCATGCTTGACTGAAGCATGTAGCAAATGAAAAAGTCACAAATGTATTCAGTAATCCCATTCAGGTTGATTGGTTACCAAGGGAACAGACAGAGACAACTGAGTTGCTATTTTTGTCCCGGTGTAAATCAATTGAATCTTAATCCTGCCATTAGGTTCGGTTCAGTCTCTTAATTGAGAAGTGGGAGGTTTATGATTAGGCTGCCTGTGCCGGGCTTTTCTTTCTGCAGAGAAAGCCCTTCCAACAGATTAGACATTCTTATTGTTGGCAGCGTTCAGTGAAAAGGTGTGTGAGCACAAAAGAAAAATGAGGAGGAAAACATGAATATGATATACATTAAAATACACGTTAAAAACGCGCAAATTATTGGGGGTTTTGTACAACTACAAACTGACCGGTTTACATCCAACAGTCCTTTCGCAGTTTTCGAAACAGTCTTGTGATAACTGACAGGATTCTGAATTGATGCAGAAAACCGTGCACAGAAATCCCCTGTGTGGCTCAGGGTTGTTAAGTAAACATCTGCTGCACATGTGAAACCCTTGATAATCCTGGATTATCAGCTACGTCTTCATGCAGGCATACTAACCTTCATATAAAACATGACCCAACTCTAACTACATCCCAAGAGATTTTACAAATAGTTGAAGTGAAAGACAGTAATTAGTTCAAAAACATTTGAATTGAACCTTTTCCCCCCTAGAATAGACAGATTTTCTTGCCACGAGAATACATTTGCTGAGCTGTGACTGAATTTGAATAAAATATGTCCTTTATGTCAGTAATTCAATCTCCCTCACTCGTAGTGGTACCCCATGTTGTATTATACTGTAGACATAGTGCAACAATTTACCAATTTATCATAAATGACCACCCTGACCAAATATTGTCAGAATATCATGGATAAAAGCTGAATTTGACAAGCATTCCCCTTTAAGTTGTTCAGATAAAGTGCACGGCAGTTTGAGGCTGTAATTTCACAAATCCACAGGAGAATTTCTATAAAAAGCATCAGTGTAATTGAAATCTTCACAATGTCACTCTTGTTGCTATTGAAGGTGCTAAGCTTGCCTACTGAATTTTTTGCAACATTGTTTTCAATCATCAGAATCAGTACAATCATATGTACAGTGTTACTACTAACGCTTAGAATCAAATCAAATTATAGTATGCAAGATTTGTCCAGCAGTGGTCATGATTCAATATAACTTCCAGTACAAGGCTGTAAAGTCAGAAAAGGAGCAGTGACTCACCGTGGCAACAATTCTGCGAATGGCAGCTGAGGCCATGTCCTCTCCTTTAGGCTGGCCCACCAGAGTCATACCCAGGTACTTCACATTGAACGCCATCCCCTCCAGCAGTGTCTCCTTGGTGTCCGTCCAGTTCTCTGGCAGCTCTGGTTGGACAAAAAGACAGGACACAGGACATCACCGATATGCTCTGATATGGTATAACACTAGAAGAGTCCAGAAAAACTATGCTATAATACTGGACGGATGCTTGAAAATGATAGATGAACATGTCACATAATCCACTTATAATCCACTTTCAGAGGGGATTTACATGTTAGGAAAAATCACCTAGAAAGAAATGTGTCACAACTCTTAACATATAAATTCAGAAGTCTAAAAGCCTGTCAGAATTCATTGCATTGCATAGTTTGTTGAGCAGACTGAGTACAATACTCAGTACAGACAGCATGAGAGTTGGCAGAGTCACATCACAGCTGAGCAGACAGTGCTGTGGATATACAGTCAGACTTTGCACATATTATAATGTGTGATACAATAATCACACAATAGTTTTTTTATATGAAATTACTTTTTGTTGGGAGTGCCTAAAATTTATGTCTGTCTGAGCTCATGTTTTCACTTGCACTTTTGTAGTAAGAGAAGTTGGAAATAGTGTGTGCATTGAAAGATATGACCAACTCTACTGGGAGAATAAACACATGGTATGGTCATTGGTCTTCTGTATGAAACCATCCAGACGTGATCCTCACATTCCACACTATGCTATCCTACATTCTATTCATCTGTTACCATCTCTTACTGGGTAGGAAGCTATGGTTTCTAGATTATAAAACAGTGTGGTTCTCAGAAAAAAAAAAATGTTTCACAGGCCCGACAAACCCAGTATCAGCTGGGCTGTGATAGACTGTACAGAATGGCTGCAATGTCCTGCTGTTGCTGTGATTTCCAACAGGTAGCATCAAGCTGTCCTCTAGCTGACTACTGTGGGCAGGGAGGAGGACTGGGCCCATGTAGAGAACTTAAAATATCTCTCCTGCACCCTGCAGTGGGGAATCAGGAGAGGAATAACTTACAAAACTATACAACAGACCACATTTTGTGATCAACTTAATGGGGCGATAACTGAAACATGATCCATTGGTCTACACTACATGTACATACGCAAAGACAATGTCGGACTCCGTAGTTTTCTCTGGACCCCTACCTAACATTACTAGCGATGACATGTATAGCCGCATGTCATCATTCCACCGCTGGTTGTCGAGGTGGT